>JAOXYM010000012.1:30038138-30053858 GCA_028567055.1 Leptatherina wallacei | reverse complement strand
GTGTGTGTGTGTGTGTGTGTGTGTGTGTGTGTGTGTGTGTGTGTGTGTGTGTGTGTGTGTGTGTGTGTGTGTGGGCGATGGACTGGCAACCTGTCCAGGGTGTATCCTGCCTCTAATTGCTGGGATAGGCTCCAGCCCACCCGCGACCCCTGATTTGGACTAAGCGGTACAGAAAATTTATCAATATTACTTTTTTCAGTCTCCAGTTATTTGAATTATTATTAAGAAGTTGCCCTTTTCTTTAATGAAATGGTGAGAATAATTTCGCAGACAACTAACTGTGTGTGTTTGTGTTGCAGCCCGAATCGGCAATTTGATGGGAGAGTTTGGACATCTGTATGAGCAGCAGTATGCTGTGGCTCTCTTCAACAAGATTCGCTTCGACATTGAGGGAGGAGGTGGTCCACAACCACAGCTGCTGCACCGCAAGGTAAAACATCCACCTCAGTTTTTTTGTGAGGAGGTGGAGTAGCTCTGCAACTAGGTGGAGCACTCTACACTTAACGACTGCTGGGGTTCATCTGCTTGTCTTATTAATCAAGAACATATGATAAGTTCAGAAAAGTTTGCTAAAAGCAGAGAAGGTAGGATGACATTAAAAGTAGAAGCAGCTGAATTTCAGTGTTTATCATTTAATTGGAAACTGTCATGAGATGACGAAGCAAAACTTAAATCATGATGGTTTGAGCTTCAATGTCAGGATGCATATCTTAAACTTTATGATATCACACTGCAAAAATGGACATCAGCTGATCGTCATTTGCATGGATGTCACTGAAAGACAAACAGCCAGTCACAGAGCAGCTAAACAAAGTGGCCAATCTTCGGAAATGTTTGTTTTAATCAAGGATTCACAAGTTCAGGGCATGCACGGTTTCTCCTCGGCTTTCCATCAGTACGTCAGTTTTGGAGAGGATGGGATGAATACTTTTCAAAGAACAAGCTTCAGAAAGCAAGACAGACATGAAGAGATCATTATATCATTTCTCTGATAGATGTTTCAGTGAAACAGTGACTCAGTCTCGAGATGTCAGGATTCTAGATGTACTTGGTACAATTACTATCAGAGAAATTATCACTGTTATGCATTTATTTCCCATTTTTGTATTTCTGCCTTTTCATGCCAACCTTACAAAATAATATAGAAACAAAGTAAAGCAGGGCGCTCAACTCTCACGCGTTTCAGTTTGTTCACACTCTCACATGTTGTACGTAGTATTTCTCACTCTGTAGAAATCATAGGACAATGCCGGGCCGGAACAGTCCAGTACATTGGACCAACATTGGTTTAGCTATAAGTAATGAATAGTTCAGGGTTCCATGTGTGCACTAAGGTAATTTTTACTCAATTAAATGAACTCTGAACCAGTCTGGCCTTTGACTTGAGGTTTTTTATTTTTTTGACCCACTGTCCATTTAAGTTTGACACCTGTTCTAAATGCTATACTGAGAAAAATCCTCCATGAAACATAAGACAAAGGCAGCAGGGTCTGATTAAACCAGTATGATGTAATTAAATAATCATGATGAAAATACTATATAAGAAAACCTATATAAGTTTTTATGTTTTTCAATTTTAAGTATTGATTTTTACAAGAAATATTTGAATTACTGCTGTTTTGTGAATACTGCAGTTAAAAAGTAGATTAAAGTATTATTTGAAAATATGAAATGCACAACTTTTGATTCAAGTAATTGCGATTTTTTTTAAAAATTCAATAATTTCCTGTAAGCTACATTTCAGTCAGGTGACCAATTGTAATATTTATTTCTGTTTTATATCTTTGAATGCACATTAATCACTGAATTTCTTTGTCTCAGATATCAGGGAACAAGCACCTCAGCATTTTATCATATCATTTATTATGATGGTGCTCACATCTCACTCTGACCTGAGCTGAAAAGTCTGTAGATAAATCCTACATATTAACTCTGGATTTCTCTCAGAGAAAACGAATGAAAAAGGTTACAGAACTTCTACATTGACTTGGAAGGCTTCTTTTTGGAAATTACATTATAAAGATGGTTTTGAAAATTTCTTTTCCACCCAAGTAAAGCATTTCAAAAACCCAGGAAAAGCATCTAGCAAGCTTGGACTTTCAGCTGTCCTTTAGCAGAATAGCTAATGTTTGACACTGCAACAGTGGATATAAAGAAAAAGACCCCATATTTGGAACACCAAGTCGGCTATGAATGAAATGAATCGATGAAAAAAGTTTATACGTTTTATAAGAAGAAGAACTATACTATTGTCTACAATACCTTTTCATTCCATACAATTTCTCTACTTTTCTGGTACCGTATTTTTTATATATTGCTTTGAACATGTGGATATTTGGGCATTGCCGGTGTTCTTCCCCCAGGTTGTTCCACAGTTTGACCCCACAGACAGACACACAAAAACTTTTTCTGGTGGATTTTATCAAGTGAACTTCCATTTTGCTGTTCCACTGTAAATTATACTACTACTACTACTACTACCCATATCTCTGACTGAAAATGTTTTGTATATTGTATGGTTATAGGTTCCTGCTAGCTTTAAACATAATCTGTGCTGTGTGATAATTAATCAGGTCCTGGAGTTTCAGTAAACTGGAGTGTGAAAACAGATGATCCAGATAACTGACTTTATGTATAACACGGACTGCCCTCTTTTGTAGTAATAATAGTGAGTAAAGTGTATTTTTATAATTGTTACCACAGACTTCTATACAGCACGTTAGGTAAGGTAGTATTGATGAGCAGTAAAGAATATGTGGAGATCTATAATCCAGGACTTGATTTATAGATCTTGATTGGTGTTTTTTGACAATTTATTTTGTATGTATCGGGCTTCCAAATAATTCTATTATCTAGTATCATTTCCAGGAATTTGATCTCTTTAACATGTTCAGTAATTTCATTATCTATATCTATGTGTATATCATTTGTTTGGGACTGGGATCGAGTCGCACTGAAGTCGCATTTCCAGTGAATTTCCAGCGAATTGAGACTTGACTTGCACTTGAGCTCAAAAGACTTGAGACTTGACTTGGACTCGCTATTGAAGACTCGTGAACAATCTTTTTTTTTTCATGATATTCTCTGATATCCTGTATTCTGTCTTTGGCGTGCGCTGTCATTTCTGCAGACGTAATGCGGACGTGCCTGCAGTGCACGCGCAATCAATCAAAACGAAGGCACAGCCATGAATACAGCTGCTGCTACATCGCCGCTGTAACTTTAGGGTATGGAAAACTTTGCAGTAATTTTCCAGTCTGCAGTAAATTCCAGAAAGCTGGACCCACCACATCCACCTTAAAACTCACCCGGAGAGGTGAGTCACTAGGTGCGTTTCCATTACAGTGTTTCGCAAAATAAAAGCGACATTTCTGAGATTTCGACCAAGTACACTTGCAATATGCTGGTGTTTCCATTGAATGGTGTTTAGCGCATAAGCCGTAATTCACATAAAATCTCATCCCGCGAGACTCCACTCTGAGGAAGATGGAGAGACAAAACATTTTATGTTTTGGAGCATGTCGCTGTTTGTTATCAAGGATAACGGTTATATTTTTATGTTTATTTATAAAAAGATTCCCGTCTCGAACTCCGTTCATACATGCCAAGCCATTTTTACTGTAAACAAACTGGTCACGCGACACCCCCACGTCACGTCCAGTGAAATGAAAATGCGGAAAAGGTGTTTCCATTACACTTTTGCGAAATGCTTCTATATTGATACGTCTAAAAAAAAAAACACCTCCTGGTAGCGTAAAAACCTTTTGCGATATTTGTGAGATTTTTTTTAAATGTGTTACCATTACCAGATTTTTATTGCGATATTTAGGTTTTGCGCAATTATAGGGGTAATGGAAATGCAACTACTGTAACCTTAATGTTAGCAAGTTTAGCAACAAGGTTAGAGGCACTGCGATGTAAATGTTAGCTTGTTTCTACCTTTGTGATACAATAATGTGTAAAATTTCCATAAACTGTCATTTTGCCATGATGGTGTTAAACTGGGACCAAACTGGTGTCAGACCCACTGTAAACAAGGTGGTTTTACTGGGTCTTTTTATTAGGAAATTAAATGTCATCTGTTCCCAATTTGGGAATGCGAGGAATATTTATTGGACCTGTAAATATTGGATCTAAATTAATTAAATTAAATTTAAAAAAATGTTATTACATTTTTCAGAGGTTTTATTATTTTTTCTTTCTATACACATCTCAGTTATTTCAAGCTGTTTTTTCTTTTTCTTTTTAAAAATGAAAACTGACTATTTTTTTGATCACCAACTGTCCTGCAGATTTTACATGTTTACCAGCTGCAATACACCTCATTAAGAGGCTTGTGCAGAACTTATCAACAAGCTATCATGTGGATCAGGTGTGTTGCAGCAGGTAAATGTCTACAACCTGCAGGACAGCTGGTGATCCTGCACTAACATGCAGCATATTGGCTCCTCTATACATTCAGGAAAAAACACTATGAACTGCAGTATTAGTATTTTAAATGTCTCTGTGGGTCCAGATGGAGTTTTGTACACATGAAAAACTCTTGGATAAGTTAAGAGTATATTTAATAATCTGAGTAAAATTCCAATATTCATCTGCATGTTTTCCAAAATGAATACAGCTTAGAAATCATCCAGAAGAGAGGGACAGGGCATTTGTCTGTTAGAGATAAAGATTATTGCTGCTACTAAAAGCTGAAAGATAAAGGGTGAGTACACATTTTATATTCTTTGAATATTACAATGCAGTCCTTTAAGCAGACCAAACGGCAGGCGTTGTACGGGAAATTACTCATTACAACTAAAAAGGACTTGCGACTTGACTTGAACTCGTGGTTATAGACTTGAAACTTGTCTTGGACTTGCAAAAAGGACTTGTGAACATCTCTGTAGTACTCTCATGCCCCTTTCACACTAGCACCTAGTCAGCCCAGCCTTCATTCAGCCGACACCACACCCTGGTTTTCGTCTGTTCCCATTATAGTCGCGGCCGTCCTCAGTGTGGGTGGGGTCCTCATAGCGAGGTTTCATGAAGTCATTTGTTTGCGACAAACGCGCACACCGCTAGCAAGCAAAAGAACGTCCTCACTTCTATATTTGACCAATAGAAGTGGTTTTCAAGATTCTATCGCTTCTTTCTCTGTTTCTCCTGCTGCTAATGTTTTCTCTGGTTTCCCATGAAGTCAGATTCTGGCCAATACGGCCTGCAGTCTGCACACGTCACCATTTTCGCCCGACTCGGCCCCTTCAGAACCTCGATGGAGTCGGTGCTAAAAGTGTATCGACTCGCCCCGGGAAGATTGTAATGTGAACACAAACAAATCGGGCAGTGTGGTGCTGGGCTTGGCTGGGCTGGGCTGGGCTGAGTAGGTGCTAGTGTGAAAGGGGCATTAGATCTGAATCCATATTGACTCTGATTCAGTACTTCATAATTATTCAGGAAGTTTTTAAGTCTTTGTTAAAGAGTTCTTCTAGGATTTTTGAGAATTGTGGATGGAGTGACACTGGCCTGTAGTTTGTGTACGTGTTTGTCCCCTTGCTTGAATAATGCTATTACTTTAGCTATTTTCATTTTTTGTGGAAATGAGCAGTTTGGAATGATAAATTACAGATGTATGGTTTTAAAATGCCATCAACAACTCTTCTTACCAATGCCATATCAATGCCACCACAATCAGTAGACAGTTTGTTATTACAAGTCATAACAATAGATTTCACTCAATAGGACGACTGAGTGAGGATTTTTTCTATCAATGTTCCACTTACGGTGCTTTTTCCTTCATCTGGAATCTTTGCTGCCAACTCTGGTCCAACATTCACTAAAAGGTTATTCATACCATTTACTACTTCATTCATATTATAGTTATCACCACAGTTATCAACAAAATATTCTGGATATTTAATTTCCTTTTTCCTACTTTCTCTTAGTTTGTTTAATATTTCCCAAATGCCTTTTTATATCATTCTTAGTCTCATTCAGGAGTTTCCTATAATACGCTTTTTTACTAGTTCTTATTATGTCAGTTAATTTATTTCTATGTTTTTTGTTTTTTTCCAGATTGTTCTTTTCTTAATTTGATGAAGTTTCCATAAAGATAATTTTTCTTTTTACAGGCATTTTTTAGTCCCCTGGTTAACTATGAGCAACTTTTATATTTAAAACTTTTATTAGTAAGTAGACTATTTTTTATCGTATAGCGATTTTCAATGTATAAATTGTTATATGCCACATTTACTTTTTTTTTTTCCTGCAGACAACATCCCATTCTTGTAGCATCAAGTCATCTTTTAGTGAATTGATAACATCTTCAGTATGTAATCGCTTATAGAAGGTTTGTTTACTGTTCTTAACCCCATTAATCCCAAAATTAACATTGGAAAAAAAACAAACGCAGATAAGTGGTCACTAATATCATTAATCAGTATGCCACTCACCAGATTGTATTCTATTATGTTTGTAAAGATGTTGTCCATCAAGGTTGCACAGTGTGTTATTCTTGTGGTACTTGTGATTTTGGGAAACGGGGTTAAACTAAATATTGTATTCAAGAAATCATTGGTTGGTTTATGCAACGTTGATTTCATAAGGTCTGTATTAAAGTCTCCACAGACAAAGATATCCTTTTGGCCTGTTATTGTATACATTTTTTCCTTACAATATCTAAATCTATCTTAATCTGATCCTGGTTCTCTCTCCCAATTCCGTCTAGTTGCTGCTCCTGATCATAAATGCACTCATTCTTGACATGGTTAAAATAATTATCAGGGTCTATGTCACTTAAATTGTCTTGTAGTTTTTGCTTGGTGATCACAAAAGGTTCCATTTCTGATTTGACTTGATGCATTTTCATTACTGTCCTTGTGAAGGATGAAGACATATGATTGATTGAGACGCTGTTAATAAGGTTTTTTTTTTTAACAAATGTACACCAATAGTAAAGAAAAAACTGAAAAAAGAAAATTCACTCATAATGAGTTGCACCTATTTGAACAGTCATTTAAATTTGTTCAACTCTACCATATCTCTTATCATTAAGGTTTTTGCTTCTTCTGGAGTGCCAAGCAGTTTTATCAATACTTTACAGTTCCTGGTCCATGTTGACCGAATTTTTCCCTGCTTCCTCAGCACCCTGGCTTGCCTTGTAATTTCTGCATTCTTTTTGTACAAATGTTGATTAAGTTATCCCATCAGAAACAGCCTGGAGGCCTCCCCATTCTGCTTCCCTTTAGATTTTCTATTTTTCATTTGAGATGTCATCTTTCACAGAATCCTCTAGAGAACAAGTCCATCTTCTCTGGGTCCCTCTTTCAATACCTGGAGGAGAACAAGAAATGGAGGAATTGCTTCTTCTTTGTGGCAGACTCCTACATCATCAGCTTCTATGACAGCAAAGTGGTGAGGGAGGACACATGCTATGTTTCAGATAATGCTGGTTTGATCTGCTGACACATTCATTATGCTCTGTTTCACCTCCCAGTCCTACGACAAACACCTCCATCCCAAAGGAACCATTAACTGTGCCGGATACAAAGTGCTGACTTCCATGGAGCAGTACCTAAACCTAATTAGCGACAGCCTACCTGGTGAGTGAGGAAGATGAGGAAGAGGATGCTGAAGCTGCTGAAGCATTTTATTTATTTATTAATTTTTTCAGGTGTGAAAGCCAAAGTGGGAAATTCACCGTTCCTGAAGTGTCTGAGCCAGTTTCCTCTGATCCTGTGGCATCCTTACGCTCGTCACTACTACTTCTGTGTGATGACTGAAAAAGAGCAGCAGAAGTGGCAAGCTGTCCTCCAGGACTCTGTCAGACACTCAAACGATGGTGAGTCCTGCCAACTGATGTGGAACATGTCGGCAGATAACTGAGAACAGTTCAGACTCTGTTACTAACCTCCACCATGAAGCATAAACAATCTTTGCACACACTATGAAGCAGCAATCCTATGTAGCGTATTCCCTGGCAGGACCCAGATAAGAGCCACACACCAGAGGAAATTCTGCTGTATTTTATTGACTTCCATGTCACTGGGGGCATGGAACAGACCCACGGACTAGCTCTTCCTCAAAAAGCATTCCTTGTCTATCTGCTATAGGGTCTTAAATCTGGAGATAGTTTCTAGGATCAGACCTTCTTTGAATTGACTCATGAAGTCTTACATCAATAAAGGTGAAATTATAGAATTAGATGATTTATTTTCCTCAATTTACAGCTCTTTTCTAGATGAGACTGGAGAAGATATTTTGTCTGGGATCTAAGGAAAGACAAATGCCTAGTCTTTCTATCAACCTGCATGTTTGTTTTATTTTACCAAATAATACCTAAACATGTTTATCATTCCTATTCATATTTAGAAAGTAGATGGTTCAAGTCATCAAGATTTGACAATGTTTAATCAATTAAGTTGATTAATTTAATTCAAGTATTTTTCATTTTATCTTTTGCCTTTTTAAGCTTTGCTTTACCATGACTTCTTTAATCCTGTTTGAACGACTGATGAATATTTTATGTGCATCATTCCTAAAGGGTATAACAACATAGAACTTACAAATGTTCACAAATGTTTAAATCTGATAGAGATGGGATAAACACGTGTAACACTAAACCATACTCCTGATAAGCAAATTAAGAATCTGAGCTTTACCAAACTCCAAGAAACGCCTGCTCTCAATTGGCTGAAAGGTTACCACACCTTCTTGTGGGCTCGGCCAGCGAGTTCCAAACACAGAATCTCGTGATGCTCAGAGATGCATCCAGAGTAAGAATGAATACTGAGTTAAAAACAAAAAGAGTTGAACAGAATGTCGCTGCCCAATTTCCCTGATCCTTCAGTCATGATCCCATTTAATCGGTGGCGTATCTGTAAATACCTAAAGAGGTTTTTATTTTCCCCTTCATATTCCCTCTTGCACATTTCAAAACTCTTTACAGCCCCCTTCTGTATTAAACAACAGTATGCAGTAACTCCTGTACACTTCCATATTTTAAATATAGAATCTGTCCTGTTTGGAGTAAAATCAGTGTTATACGTGCCCCATTGAAAGATCTTCTCTGCCCCTACCGGGTTATGGTTTTTAACTATTTTCCTATTATATTATCATCATGGAGGTTGTCTGTCAATTTTCTATCTGCTAGTATGGCTTGTAGAGGGGGTCCTGTTGATTCTGCCTTTTCTATTTCCTTCCACCTTGCCCTAATTTGTGGATCACACAGACACACCAGTGGTCTTAATTGGGCTTCATAATAGTAATCCCTGAGAATTGGCAGCACGATGACCCCTTTCTCCTTTGACAGCTGCATCACTTTATATCTTGGCTTCTTGCCCATCCGAATATAGATCAGCTTATCCCATTCAAAGAATTGCTGATTATTTATTTCAACTGGTAGCATCTGAAAAAGATATAATAGACTGGGCAGAATACCCATTCTAACTGAGTAAATTCTTGAAGTTAGATTTAGGAAGGGTCCCATCTGGAAATTTCTTATTTTAATTTCAAGTTTCGACGGCCAAAGTTGGCTTCAAATAATTTTTTCAAATCTTGGGTTAAATTAACTCCTAAATACTTAATTGAGCTTGCATCACATCTCAAACCATATTTATTCAAGAGTTGTTTTGGTGGATCAAAGTTGAGGGTCAAATTGTGAGTTTTTGAACATTTAGTTTATAGCCTGATAATTGACCAAAAGAGAAGTGTGAGCAGGGACATCCTTACCTGCATGAGTGTTCTGGTGTGAAGGGTTTTGAAAGGCTACCATTGATTTTAATTCTTGCTGTAAGAGTATTATAGACTGCTTGAAAAGCCTGACTGAGGGTTTGATGGAAGCCAAACTTATCCAGTACTTTATACAGAAAGGCCTACTTAACTGAATCAAACGCTTTCTCAGCATCTAATCCCATAAGCATAGCTTGTCTTATTTTGGTTTATATTCCACATATAGTGTCTCTCAAACTGTCTCTGGTGGATGAAACCTGTTTGGTCTAGGTGAATGAGCGATTGTAGAACTAAGCTGAAACCCACCTTTTCAGCTTAGCTTTTAATTTAGTTTTTCTTTTTATTGAATTTAATCTATTTAGTTATTTTATATCTTTGTTCTTAACACATTTTATGATGTACTATTTATGTATTTACATATTACTCATGTTTGATTTTATTGTTCTTATTACTGCTCTTAGGTTTATTTCTATTCATTTTTTTATTTTATCCTGTTTTATTTTTCTTTTATCCAGTGTTTTTCTCATGGGGATCCTCCATGTCGGGAGCTGTGCCTGATCGGTCTACGGGGTCGTCTCTGCGGGGGTCACCTTGATCGGGGTGGTTGACGGGGTTCTGCGCTGCAGTTCTATGGCTGTGGTGGGGGCCCTGGCCTGCCCTGATCTTGGCGGTTCCCATGGCGATGCCCTCTGTGGTCAATGGTGGGGCGGCTCCTGGTGTGGACGGGTCCCTAAGATATCGTTTCCTCGCAGCAGAGTCAAGCCATTTGTCTTTTAGCTCGTATTATATTTTTACATAATCGTTTCAGTTAGAGACAGAAATTAGAAGGAAGATTTTTTATTTTTATTTTTATGCAAAGTGGAGTGGCATCATGTGTTTGCGTTTTGTGTGTGTGTGTGCGTGTGTGATGATGAATGTGTGAAAAGTGGAAAAGAGTATGATCAGGTGTGTGCTATTGATTTTGATGTTTTATACTTATTATTTTTAAATAGTTGTTTTTATGATGTGAAGCCCTTTGTGATGCGTCATGTATGAAAGGTGCTATATAAATAAAGTTTGATTTTGATTTTTCTATTCTGTCCAATAGAGACATAAATATTTAATAGTCTACGTTTAACACTGAAATTGGTCTGTATTGTTTGCAGTCTAATTTATCTTTTCCTTCTTTTGGTATTACTGAAATTATGGCCACCCTCCATATAGGATGGATCTCTCCCTTTATAAGTGCCCAATTACATATGTGGTGTGGTTTTTGAGTTATCTGCTCCCTAAAACACCTATAGCATTTGACAGTAAAACCACCTGAGCCTGGACTTTTCACTAGAGGTGTCAAGCTGGACTGTGTGGTTTAAGCCTCGATGTTGCAGCTTTCACTTCTATCTCTGCTATTAAAGTTTTATTTTATTCCTGACTTCTGAGTGACCTTTGGTAAATTCAAAAATTTGAAAAAAAATTCTGTTTCATTTATATTATCTAGTTTTGGTTGAGTATAGCTTGTTGTAGTATTCTTCAAAGGTATGTTGGATATCTTCTAATTTGAACTGAATTCTATACGTATGGAAGCACATTATTTTAGTGAAGGTATTGTCCGGCTGCTGAAATTTATATGCTAAAAATTTTATTGCTTTACTACCTGCCTCATAATGTGGCAGGGGCAGCAGTGGCTCAGATAGTAGAGCAATGACTTGAAGGTTGGCTGTTCGAATCCTACTCCCCCAGTCAACTGTCGTTGTGTCCTTGGGCAAGACACTTTACACTCCTTGCCTCCAGTTTAGAGTTGTCACAATACTAAAATTTCAAACTCAATAGCGATACTAAGGATGGTACTTGATACTATTTTCGATACTCTAGAGGAGGAAAAGTTTCTTTAGAAATCAGTCAGAACTCCACAAAATACCACAATTTAAACAATACAAAAAAATCTATTAATAAATATAAGAAAAGACTAACAATGTAAAACAAATGCATTATATTAAAATTTGTAAGTGCAGAGAATGAGCCTCTCGTTAGCGCTTCTGCACGGGGAAGCGACCTGCGATGACACCCACGACTCATGAAAACTTTGCATGTTTTCACCAGAGGTGTCAAAAGTATTCACATACATTACTCAAGTAGAAGTATAGATACCAGGATTTAAAAAACTTCTGTAGAAGTTGAAGTATCAACTTAAGATTTTTACTCAAGTAAAAGTGTAAAGTACTTGCTTCAAAACTACTTAAAGTATAAAAGTAAAAATAATGTTAGAAAAAAATTATGTTATGGACAAAAACAGGCAGCGTCATGTTAAGCTTTTCATCCATCCATCCATTTTCTGTATCGCTTAATCCATGCATGGTCACGGGTGGGCTGGAGCCTATCCCAGCAATTATCAGGCGAGAGGCAGGGTAAACCCTGGACAGGTCGCCAGTCTGTCACAGGGCCATGTTAAGCTTTTGTCCTGACATTAATATTAAAATGTTAATGTTGAACAATGTGGGATGCTAGAGGCAACCTGTTCTTGAGTTTCTGCCACAGACCTCTTAGCAGACATATGTAGCATGGTACAATGTCCTTGCTGGACTGTGGTGTAATTTGTGTAATACAGTGATGCAATGGCCACCACGTTCCTCTGCCTCTCAGCTGTTACACCTCCATGTGCTTTGCTCCTGTTAGTAATGCAAACACAACAAGTATGCTAGTCAGGCCACTCGGGAATTATCCCACTCCTCAGGTGGGCCAGTTTGAGCCTGGATTGCGTAACCAATAGGGTGTTGGAACGGTAAACTGCTCATCTAACCACAATCACATTCATTCTATCCTGATGATACGATTAATCTGGATAGGGTTTTTTTTTTGTGTTTTTGCTTTAATGATAACAAGCCGGAATGAAAACGGAGTAACGAGGCCATATTAAAAAATGTAAGGAGTAGAAAGTACATATAATTGCATAAAAAATGTAAGAACTAGAAGTAAAAAGTCGTCTGAAAAATAATTACTCCAGGAAAGTATAAGTACCCCAAATTGCTACTTAAGTAAGGTAATAAAGTATTTGTACTTTGTTATTTGACACCTCTGGTTTTCACATCCGTCTATAAAAGTCTCAGACACCAGAATAAGTCGCTTGATTTGTTGTTAGCTGCTTTTTTCTTGCCAAAGGGTCGCTAGAGAGGCCTAAAAACCTGTTGCTAAGTTGGCAACACTGTAAACAATGGGTCCTTCAGTGAAATGTTGTGGGGGAGGGGCGACCAGCTTCAGTCCCTGTTTAAAATGGCCAGACGCAGCTGGTCATTTCTGCGAACTAGCAACCGCAAAAGTGATATTTAAGTATCGATGCCAATGAAAATTAATATCTAACTCAAAAATGTCGATACCTCGATACTTATATGTAGTAACATATAAGTATCGAGGTATCGACATTTTTGACAACCCTACTCCAGTTTTGGCATAACTGGTGTACTCGGATGTAATTTTACTTTGGATAAAAGCGTCTGCTAAATGATTGTAGAATAGATATTGTCCCTGTTTTAGAAAATACCAATTTCTTTTGGACTTCCTCTGAATGTATCTAGTCTGTCATTTTGCAGCGTTTTAATCTCCACTCCATTATTTGGTTTCGCTCCATCTTTGTTGTTTTTGTAAGTCTTTAAGTTGGTGACTTATTGAGCTTCCCTCGTTTGCGCTTCTTTAGTAATGAGAAACAGGAGATTAATTTCTCTCTCAGTACCACTTTGAAAGCATCCCATACTATAGGTTGGGAGATTTCCCCATTAAAATTGTCTTTTAAAGTACATTTCTATCTCTTTTTCTAATTCTTCTTTTACTTGGACATCATTTAACATGCTTGAGTTTAACTTCCACAAAGTAGATTTCTGATTATTGTTAATATTTATTGTCATTTCTATTGGTGAGTGGTCCGATATATCAATTGTTCCTATAAAGACTGAATTCTAAACCAATCTTTTTTTTAACATAAAAAAATAATCTGTTATGGAGTAGGTGGACTGTGGTGCAGAATAGTAGGAGTAATCCTGACTAGATGGGTTAAGGTCCCTCCAAACATCAATAATACCAATTTCTTTTATGATGGAATTTATTTTGTTGTTCATGTTTTTTATTTATTTAGATAATTTAAGCTGGAGCCAAATGAGTCCATCTTTGATAATTTTGTGTTCATGTCACCTCCACATATTGGCACCCCCTGAGATTCTGTAGACATAGTATGAAATATTTTCTTAAACAATTGCCAGTCACTTCCTGGAGGGGCATATATATTACATAATGTTACAATCACTCCATCAATCCTTCCTATTTTGTGACTATGCAATTGAATATGATAAATGAAATTTGCTCAACAAATATAAACTAAGAATATCTGACTCACCCCTTAAAGCTATAGATGGTAATCCTGTTCAAAAACACTTTTTGATATACTGGGTGAAATGGTCCTTTCATCATGAGAGTAGTCAATACATTATGTATTCATAAAAAGGAACGAAAAAAATCTGTGAGCTGTAGGCTTTTAAGAACTCTGACCAATCCCTGCCATTCGGTCCGAATGGAAAGAACCAATCAAACTCCTTCATGTCTCGTCCTGCCCACGCCCCCTCTGTCTGAGATGTGATCATGTGCTGAAACGATTGTGTTGGCTCTCCGCTGCCCTGCTGAGTTCTGCTGTCAGATGAAAGTTCAATAGAGAGTGGGGGGAGGGCGTGGCTTTGAATAGAGCATTGACAGGAGTAACGGGAGGAACTTGGAGGAGGTGTCACTTTCAGATCTTGCTAGCTCTCCAACATTACCAACTTTGGCTTTGAATAAAAAAGGCTAAGAAAAAAAAGTTTCTGCCACATCTGAGGAGAGGCAGTTACCAAATAATAACTTAGTTTTGGACTATGTATATTCCCCCAAGTGGGGCTTGTGTTGTTACTGTCCATGAAGCCTTGTCTTAGTCTTTCTGTGTTGTTTGGATCCCAGCTGAACTTTTGGAGCCTGTCCTTGTATGTTGATATTCCTCGTTTACGATTCTGGGTCTGTCTTCGTCCGATGCTGACTGACCACAACAGCCTCCTGATCTGCTTTAGCAGGATCTTGGGTGGTTTAAGCACAGTAACCTGCAGCCCCTTCTCTGCCATCTCCCTCGTCACAACTTTGGCTGAGTTGTATATGCAAGTTCCATCCGGGTAGAAAACTCGAAGTCTGGCCAAGAGGGGCGTCTGAATTGATAAATGCCGAGCCTTGCGTGAAAATGGTTGTGCACACAGATTTTTGTTGTACATTCAATTGATAAATGAGGGCCTTTGTGTCTGAGTGGACCTCAGACCACTGTCCTAAGCCAAAATCAGGGAGATGATTGTATATGACTCGTATAACCAAAGTCAGAAATAATAATAACTTTTATGGTCACTAAAACAACAAGGCAGACTGTCCTGTGACTGATTCTGCAGAAACTTCCCAACTACTCTGATTGGTTATTGTACATAAAAATCTTATTTCCAGGCCAGGACAGCTCGCTCTAACCTAAAAACATCATGTTCTTCTCTGATTGTCTCACATTATCTATATTCAGCAGCTTTTTTTAGTATCAACAGTATTACGAATAATTAGTAATGATATGAAGATGATGATAACACAGAGGTCATACTTTTGGTTAATAACTTCAAGTCTTGTCCCTCTTTTGTTCTTGTTTTGTATTCCAGAGAGTTTTTGAAAAAGAGGGAACTTGAATAAATCAAATATGTCCTTGGACAAGTTCCCAGACCATGCCTAATACTTGATAAAGTTGCTGTCAAACAGGACGGTTCTGCACTTATGTTTGAGTCGTCCTGGATACACTAAAGCAGCTCTGTCCAGTTACGACTGATACCTTTCACACATCTTTTTTTATCTAATCCGGATCTGAAAGGCTTCTCAAACTCTCAATCAGACTTCTACACCTGTTGACAGGTATTTTGGCCCACTGCTCATCAGCAAAGTGCTGTCAATGGTCCAGGACTGTATTGTTTGTTTGGTTTTATTTTTTGTTTGTTTTTAACT
>JAOXYM010000012.1:30002762-30013227 GCA_028567055.1 Leptatherina wallacei | reverse complement strand
CACACACACACACACACACACACACACACACACACACACACACACACACACACACACACACACACACACACAGGTACAACATAAATTTTTTTTAAAACCCATTACAGAGATTGTCAATGTGGTTGAAGTCTCAGTGTCCCTAGTTGGAAATTCTATATTAAAGTAGTTCAGAAATGTCTGCCAGACATTGTAGAATTTCTGGTTAGATCCCCTAATTGAGTATTTCAGTTTCTCCAGTTTCAAGTGTGCCATTCCATCCTCAACACAGCGCTTGTGCGTGGGAGGCTTAACTGACTTCCAATTACACAAAATAAGGCACCTGTCAAGGAGGGGTGAAAAGGCTACGGCGTCCAACTGTACCCAAGATATTGTTGCCTCAGCAGGGACTACACTAAAACGCTGCAATTTCAGGGGTGGGGTCTATTATCTTTTTGCAAATAAATTTTTTTTATCAAAAATTGAGAACCAAAATTTTACCAACTTTGGGCAAGCCCAAAACAGATGGTAGAGGGTGGCTTGAGTCCTGCAGCATTGGGAGCAGGTCGGCTCCATACCTGGGTACATTTTTGCAAGTTTACTCTTAGACAGATGGAGCCTGTGGAGCACTTTAAACTGGAGCAAGCCATGTTTAATACAGACTGAACTTGAGTGTAATCTCTAATTGCACTGTGCCAGGTATCATCAGCAACTTTAAGCCCCAGTTCTTCCTCCCATGCTATCTGTTAGGAAAAAACTCACAATGAACCACAGACACTCAGATCAGGCAGAAGTCATAAGCTTATTTACTTGCAAGGAATTCAAATTAGCCCAGGGGACCGATGTAGAATTAACGTTTCAGTCAGTACAACCCTTATTTTTACCCACATAGCCCCTCCTTAGTTAACTTATCAAATCAAATCAAACTTTATTTATATAGCACTTTTCATACATTGCGCATCACAAAATTAAAAATAAAAAATAAAAAAAACTTAGTGGTAATGACGCACATACTAAGGAAGATAGGGACACAGGATGAGTGGAATGTTGTTCCATTTCAACTCATACAGGTTAGGGTTGTCAAAAATATCAATACCTCGATACTAATCAATACTAAAATGTAGTATCTAGTTCAATATTACATTTCATTGGTATCAATACTACTTGGGGGGGGGGGGGGGGTCTTTATTTGTGTGGGAAAGAGAATATGAACTGTTTTTTATTACAATGATATATTGTGTAGTATGAAGGCCCGTTGCTTTTTTTTTTTTTTTTTCAAAACGATTGTCTGGCTGCTGTTTTGTGCCGAGCAAATTTACTTTGTCAAGTAGAGCTTTATATGTATAAAGTCCTTCTTGTAAAAAATCTTTACTTTAGTTTTTAGTTGGAATCTTTTAAGTTTTTTATGTAAAGCACTTTGTGTTGCCTCTGGCATGAAAAAACGCTTTATAAATAAAGTTTGATTTGACTTGATAGATTTTTTTTGATTACTTAAAATATGATTTTGTTATGAAAACAGGTACTGTGTGAAACAAGTATAAGAAATTTGGCATAATTGTCATCTTGACAGAATTGACCCTGCCGGCAAGCGATAATGGCAGGGCAGACCAGCAGACAAGGTCTCGCTTTGCCTTCTCTAAGGCTGGTCCAAAATTTTGTTTGAATAGATCATTGTATTTATGGGTTACCAATACACCAAGATAAGTAAAGGCTTCACAAGTTTCTATTAGTGGATACATGTTGAAAGACATCTGTCGAGCCTGGCCATTGATAGGGGAAAGCAAGCTCTTAGTAAGGTTGATTTTGTATCCTGATATCTCTCCGATGTTAGAGACAACACTTTTTAGTGCAACTGCAAGTGTTCAAAAGCCAAATTAAATAAAAGTGGGCTCAATGGACAACCCTGTCTGGTTCTCCTGACTAAAGGGAAATAATTGGAGATTATCTTATTGGTCTGGACCAAGGCCATTGGTGCAGCATACAGAACCCTTATCCAGGAAGAAAAGGCTGGTCCAAAACCGAATCTCTCCAGAGTTGCAAGTAGATATTAATACTCAATCTGATTAACCTTTGATTCAGACCTTTGCTGATTGCGACTTTTCCGGAGAGTAAAGTATATATAACAGCTTCCATACTATAAAGCTGCCGCCCTGCAATGAATCCAGTCTCATCTGGATGTACCACAAAATTTATTACAGATTCCAATCTACTAGCCAGGACTTTTGTTAAGATCTTATAGTCGCAGCAAAGTAGGCTTACTGGGCGATATGATTCACATTTCAGGAGTACTGAGATGGTGGCCTGGGTCATCATAGGGGGGAGTGACTTACACTCAAATGCTTCATTGTAAACGTTTTTAAGGAGAGGGGTTAGCTACTTACATAACATAACATGTTGCAGTTAAACCAAGTAGTTAAAGAACATGTATAATAATAATATAATAATAATAATAGTAAAAACCCTCCCAACTAAAGTTCACATCTTGCTGGTAGTCAACTTTAATTGTCCCTGGACAGCCAGGTTTTCCTTTAGAAGAGAACCCCCCCCCTCACGATTGAAGTTCACGTTTTGCCAGTTGTCACTGCGGGTCACTGGACAGTGTAAACAGTCTTAGACTTAAATTGTCTCAAGACAGCCCAATTTACCTGGAAAACAAAAGAAACGAAACAAAAAAAAAGCCCAGTAGGCCAGAAATGTAGTAAAATTTCTTCAGACTGCCGAACATTGCACTGCATATTTTCAAATCCACCAGGAATATGATATCGGTGCATATAAAAAAAAAAAAACACCGCTGCTGAGAAAGTTAAATGCTTTTACCTTCCGTTAGTTGTCACTAAAGACTGTGAAACCTCCTGGTCCAAGCTGAGACTTAATATTTAACTCGATGGCAGTTCAGGTACCGTGGATCGGACATACCACCGAGGGGAATGTAGATCTGTTGAACCGCATGCTGCAAAGCCTTCCTCATTCTAAATTCCTTGGACTCTTTTGGGTCCTTGAAGCTTGTGCGCACCCCTACTGATGTCGTTATCCTCAGCTCTGCCCGATACCACAAGCCGTAGTGGATTCCATCGCAGGTCACCTGTTTTCCAGAGCTTCACTTCTGGAGTTAGCATTATCGTTTGCAAGTTTAATTTCCGCTCTGAGTTGGTCGACTTGGTTCCGGATGTCCGTAGCTTGTGTCTCCGTTTCGGCAAGAAGTTCGGCCCTCAAGTCAAGATTGCTTAGAGAGCAGCCTCATGTTCGCTGATGTCAATCACAGCAACAGATGGAACAGATGTTAGCCTCTGGGTTAGCTCTTGCGTCAGACACTTTTCGGGGATTCTTAGACATTTTTAGCCAGACAGGGTCGAAATCAAGGGCACAAAGAGGATCTTGGCTTCGGTTAAGAGTGTGCCTTAAAATCTTCGCATCAGATAACGGCTTCTTGATTTATTATTAGCATTGGAGAGGAGCTCAGTGAAATTACATCGTCACATGGTACCATTCAGACCAGAAGTCCACTTGCAAAAGTTTAGGTGCATTATATTAACATAATTTAAGGATCCTCAGAAACACTGTATAAAGAAAGTTAAACTAACAGAATAAGTAAACAATGCAGAGAAAGATGAGAGCAGTAAATGAGTGGGATCTTGGCATTGTCAGTTTTTTTTTTTAAAGAAAGAGTGATTGTTATATCACACCATTCCCAACCACTGGACCACATCCATTTTTTCAGACTGCAGCACAGACAAGATGGTTTTCCTTCCTGGTGGAGGCAGCTGGAGGAGGACAGAATCAGGAGAACTTCCTCCTTAATGTTGAAGTTTTGCCCCATAGCTCTTTGGTTTATCTCGGTTGGTTTTAAATGTTACATAGAGATTAAGTAGACTTGATTGGACATAACTTAAACACATATTCTCAGCATCAAAGCAGCACTGCTTTCATCTGCTGATAGTTCCAGAGAGATAAATGTGTTTTGGTCCGGGGGAAAGACGCATCCAGCTCAGATTATGTATATAATGCAACCCAGTGATGTCAGGAAATGTCCAACCTGTCTCCTGTCTCATGAAGGACAAAAACCACTTGGACATTAATTGAAATCCATCCATCAATCCATCTTCTTATTTTATCTGGGATCGGGTCGCAGGGACAGTAGCCTAAGCAGGGAAGCCCAGTCTTCCCTCTCCCCAGGCACATTAGCCAGCTCATCTGGGGTGATCCCGAGGTGCTCCCAGGTCAGCCAAGAGTCATAATCCCTCCAACATGCCCTGGGCCTACCCCAGGGCCTCCTGTCGGTGGGACGTGCCCTAAATACCTCACCAGGGAGGCATCCAGGAGGTATAACCAGAAGCCTGAGCCACCTCATCTGGCTCCTCTCGATGTGGAGGAGCAGCGGCTCTACTCTGAGCCCCTCCCGGATGACTGAGCTCATCACCCTATGTCTAAGGGAGACTCCGGGCACCCTGCGGAGGAAGCTCATTTCGGTCACTGGTATTCATGAACTTGTTCTTTTGGTCACTAGCCAGTAATAGTAATGATAGTGATTAATATATCTTTGGAACACCGATCCCAGATCACTGTAAAACTCTAACAAGAGCTCTACATCTCTAAACTCTAAAGATTAATAATTGGATGATTAATTTTTTGCCAAAATAAAGAATAACTGACAAATGGTGAAATCACTGCAACACCTGCGGAAATTCTATAGTTTCCCTGTTCTACCACTAGAATCAATGCATACATATGGTCGGGGCTGTTGTTATATTTAAGAACATTTCTGAGGAAAAGTAAAAGATGTTTAATTACACATTTTGTGTGAAAATATTCTCAAACACAAAATACGCACAAATCTATGTGTAAGAATGGTTGAAATGGGGCCTTGGTCTAAACGAGAAGACAATTCTGATTCTCTAAACTGTTGAAATACTCAGACATCTCACATCTTCCTGAACATCATCACTCACTCTGCTTTGGTTGACCAACACTTTTTAGACAGGAAGTGATCCTATAGAGATCATGTAACTCAGTACTAACAGTGAGTTATAATTTGACAACAAATGCTGAAGGACTAGCAGAACAACGTAGTTTTTATCACCAATGTCAAAAATAATTTGATGAATTAATTTTTTTCTAAGTACCCTGCGCTCATTCATCTGTCTGGTTTGATGCTGCTAATGAGGTGTGTTTGATGAGTCCTTGTAGGAAAGTGTTTAGTTACAGGACTGATTCTGGATGTGTTTTACCCCAGGTAAGGTGAGCACTGAACCTGAGCTAGATGAGGAGATCGATTTCTTGTCCACCATAATCAGCGAGCAGAGAACTGGGGTACCAGGTATGAACAGGCCATCATTAAACCCACATGGTCTGGAATGTCTCTGCTGACATAATAACTCTAAACTTATCTTCACCCCAGCTCCACCCTCCCAGGACGTCATATCCAAGCAATTTGAACACAGCTCTGAATCTTTGACGGAGCAACCTACCACTACAGCTCCCCTCACCACCAGTAACCATACCACTGCTCTGCTCAGAGATCCCATCATCCTCCCCTACCCCTCTAATGACCACATGTTCATTAGTAAGTATGCCATAACTCACGACCTCTTGACTGTTATTTGAATAATATCAGTTACCATGGAAACACCAGAATCCACACCAAGCAGGACAACATGCCGAGAAGATGAGGCTGATGAAGATGAAGATCTCCTGTATATAACACAGCTCATAAAAAGGATGCAGGAGGGATGAGGCTAATGTTCTTGCAGGATTCTGGGAAGCAGATTTAATCAGAAATGTTGAAAATAAAGACTTCATTTATTGATAATCAGACAGAAACAGTCCCACAGACAGAAATTAATCTTGTGTCAGATGAACATCTCTCTAAGGACTTTAAATGTGGAACATCTTGGCCATATTAGTTAAATGATCTTCTTTGTGACCAATGAATGCTGAAATCTCGGGACTGACCTGGAATTTACTTTGGGGGGGGTTCACATAGAGCTTTTTGTTGCTGTTGGTTTGTTCTGCTACGCTCCATTAATGTTGTTTTCAGTCCGGGTCGGTCGGTCGATCCCAGTCAGATATCAGAATCAGCTCTCAGCCAGAAATGATGATGTTGTCCTCTAACGCTTACAGACCTGCTCAGCATTCGCTCCTCCTCATGGTCTGTTTCTATTTCTTCTCAGTCATGAGCAGTGTCTTCATCGTGGTGGGTTCACTGGTGTTGATCGTAGCAGGAGCCTGCTGGATGAGGTAAGACCTTTCCTCCTTCTCTAAACTCCATTTTTCTTCTTTTCATCATACAACCTGCAGTATTTTTTATGTTGAACACATTCTGAATGAATGGACCACATCAGATTTTCTGTCTCATCTCAGGGACATTTTCTTGTGAAAATTTTCTTCATTCAACCCAAAGAAGAGAAGATATGTATTTAAAGAAGAAGAAGGTTTCCTTTAACCACAATTTCCACCACACCTGATTCAAATGGATGCAACAGCTGGTTCAGGTGTGTTGAAGCAGGAAACATTTGAAACCTGCAGGACAGCGGTTTTCAAGGACTGGATTTTGAGATCCCTGCTATGATTTTATACTGTTTTAAGAAAAGTTTGTCAGCTAAGTAAACCAAAAGAATAGATCAAATCTTCTCTTTGATTCAATTATCGATCCTGAGCTGCACAAAGAGACAGTGGAAGGAAAACCTCCATCAGAACCACAACCAAGAAGGAAAACAACGATCAGGCCACAACAAGGAAGGAAAACCTCCATCAGAACCGAGAAGAAAAACTAACATCAAGAACAGAAATAGGAAAGGAAACCTCAATCAGAACCAAAACCAGGAAAGAAAGCTTTCATTAAAACGACAACCAGGGAAAAAAATTCTCCATTAAGACCACAACCAGGATGGAAAACATCCATTGGGACCAGAACATGTAAGAAAACCTGCATCAGAACTAACAAGGACATCCAGTGTTGTTTTCGTCAACGATAACGAAGATGAAATTATTTAGTTGACGACCCTTTTTTTCATGACGATATGGAGACGGTGACGAGTTAAACGATTCTCTTTGATGACGCAAACATGTCGATACATGCACGGGTTTTCGTTGACGTGACGAGACTAGACGAAAATGTTAGTGGGTTTGTTAGATATTCAGAATCTGAGATTTCTGCCTGTTGTGCTGTAATCTGTCTGTCAAAAGCTGCACCCGCTTCTTGTTGGCCACGCCCACCACCAGCATCCAGCGCACCGCACAACACACCTGCAGTTGATGGAGCACGGCAGCGGTGTCAACAAAGGGGGCTTGTTGGTGGGAAATGGCGAGATGATCTATGGACGAACTTTCAATAAAATCCGTCAGTAAGGAACGCAGAATGCGTTGTAGAGGGAGACTGTGCCATCATTTACCAGCAGCAATAAAGTCCAGCAGCGTGGCCCATTTACAGCTAAAATAATATTAATTATAATCAAATACTGCTTTACAAAAGGAAGTAGGTTAAAACAGCATCCGTAGCCTTGTCTGCCACCGTAACGAACTAAATCAGAACTTTTATTTGCGCAGCCTGAATATTTGTTTCTAAAAAAAACAGACCGAGTTGATAAGTCTGAAGCAATGGAGAGAACATCCAGACAACGTGGCATGAGCTACTTTATATGAAAGCCAGAATATTTATACTGTCATGATGATCTGCACTATTACTATGCAGTTCCGTGGTGCAGGAGACAACTTAGATTTGCCCCCATCCTCATAATAAAGTAGTCAACATTAAACACAGGTTACAGTCATAATCAGCGAAACATATTGAGCCATGTTTGGTTTAACATGAAGTATCCCTGCTCTCAAACAAGATGTTTTTTCTCCTCTTCCGATTTGCTGCTGATGGTTTGGGCAAATATCTTAAATAAACTGACATATTTACTTTTTCTCTCCACCAATCATTTAGTTAGGCAACCGAGTAACGCAAATTTCTGCTGCAATATTTGAAATATGAAAGAAGTGTGTTTTTACAAACCTCTCTAAAGTGGAAAAACCGGAAGGACTAGCCAACTGCAGCCCACACCCTCTTCCTGTAGCCCAATAAAAGATTATGGGCTATATCTTAAATAAATCCATCATATTTACATTTTATCAACATGTGTCATCTAGCAGTGGTGTAATCACTTGTTCAGCTTTAGGCCTGATCTAGGCTATATAATGGATGTATTGTTTGAGCTTGTTCTGAGAAGAACTACAATCATGGCGCTGATATAAGTAATTGTAGTTTTTGCAAAATATAAGTGTTTTTGCATCAAATTTAAAGTTGCAAATATTAGATTAATAATCAACCGTGAGATTTAAAGGGGTGGTAAACACAACTGTGGATTCAGATATTAATAATTTAATTGTTTAATGGGTGAAAATGTATTTTATCCATAGGCCTATTAGACTGTGGCCCCAGTTGGTGGTTATAACACATAAATTATTACATGACAGTTCAGGTCAATAGCTCTCTATTTTATCCCAATTTTTTGTTAAATGATCAACCTTCAAATATCCACAGATGTCAAGGTTCAAAAGTCAGTTTTTCAACAAGAGATACTTTATTTATCCTGAGGGAAATTCAAAGTACTCAGCAGCTACATAAATACAAGAAGAAAAAATAGACGTTTGTATTAAAGACAAACAAAAACAAGTTAGTAACAACATAATAGTGGAGCAGTGTGATATACTACAGTGAGATGAGAATGTACTCATGTGCTAAGTGTCCTGAGATTAATATGATCATGATCCTCCCTCATCACCCTTTTAACACCAGAGAGTCCAGCTCTGTGCCCAGCCCTCCTTACCAGTTTGTCCAATCTTCCAGCATCCTCCAACAGACCACAGCAGAAAAGAAAACAGTCGACACAACAGACTGGTAAAACATCATGTTTAAAACAAATGTTTAAGGACCCTCGTCTCCTCAGAAAGTACAGATAACTCTGTCCTTTTCAGTGGACGCTGTCTGTGTTGTCGGACCAGTTTAGTTTGTCATCCAGTTGCAGTCCCTGGTATTTATTGGTCCTGACCACCTCCATGTTTGAGCCTTCGATGGAAATAGGCTAGAGATAGGCCCTCTTTCTCCTGAAGTCCACTACCATCTTCTTAGTCTTGGAGTTGTTTAGCTGCAGACCTGCACCATCCCAGAAAGTTCTCCAGCAGGCCCTTGCACTCCTTATCATGTCCATCTACAACACATCCAATGATCGCAGAGTCATAATTTGATGTTATTCTTCAGATGAAGATCTTTTAATGATGTAACTGGTTTAGTAAAAGGCAAAGTTTTTTCTCATTTCTTTGAGACCCCTTCAGAGACAACGTTTCAGAAAGTGCTTGACCGAATATAAAAAAATGAAGCTTTTTGGTTTTGTCCAATTCAGTTTTATAGAAAGTATTTTCCCGAATTAAGTTACCTTTAGAGTTATGATATTATTCTGTGAGAACGGAATTTACATGCCACCAACATGTGAATAAGTGGAGGGTGTCCATGTGAAATAACATTGTGTTTATTTCACATTGTAACAGTCATAATTGTGGAATGGCCCTTTAAGAACTCTTTGCTTGACCACTAAAAGTGATGTCATAAAACTGCAATGCGTAGAAAAATGACGAAAAACGGGTACCTATTAAGTCGGCGTGTGATGCTAAGGGACACTGACCATGCATCAGACTGTTGACGCATTGGGAGTGAGAACGTGTTCCTCCATCAGGTCCAGGACCAGGAAGAAAAAACCACATTGCAACCAAACCCCCATCAGAACCAATAAGGACAGCATTCATCAGAACCAGGGCCAGGAAGGAAAACCTCCATCAGGCACAGAACCAGGATAAAAAACCTTGTTTGGGACCAGAACAAAATTTATTTCATCAGTGATTCTGATTAAAAATAAATATGATGCAAATCTTATAACAGAGAAGCACTGTGAAACTCTATTAGATCATTCTACTTGTCAATACATAATTTTAGAAATATGAAAATACAAAGCTGATCATCTGATCAATCTAGTTGTCCTCAGTGTTGCAGAAGCTATATTTCTAGATCTCTAGATTTAGAGGTTTGTGAGATGTTTTGCTGCACAGCACTATAACTGTCCTTTTCAGTTCTCCTACAGGAGATGCAGCTATCTGTCCCGTACGTTACAGTCATAGTTATACAGTTCAGTTCTGTTTTTCTAATGCCATTTTTGAAAGTATTTCCTGAAACTCTTCATGTCTTCTAACCCCAACGTGGTTTAAGCACGAGCAGATAAAACATCCATGATAGAAACCATCAGAATGATGAAATGAAATGAAATATACTTTATTTATCCCTCTTAGAGGGAAATTATTGTTGTAGCAGGGTATTATGGTATTCTTCTTTTTTTTTATATATATATATATAATAATAATAATGATACAAAAAAATTAATTCAAAGATAGGGATAGGGCCTTGTTCCGGAGGGTGATGGCTGCTGGCAGGAATGATCTCCGGTACCTTTCCGTCTTGCAA
>JAOXYM010000012.1:29973878-29986242 GCA_028567055.1 Leptatherina wallacei | reverse complement strand
GAGCTGATTGGCATCACCTGTGTCATTACTCCTCACCTGCAGATCATCTCATCAGTTTCCAGTTTAAAAGAAGCTGCCAGTCAACATTCAGTGCCAAGTTCTTCCACTCACTCCCTGTGGTAGTAAGAACCAGCCTTTCACGTTACTGAATCCAGTTTGGGTGTTTTTTTTTTAAACCTCAGACTTACCATTGTTGTACTAACAGGTCATCAGCTTTGGACCCACTTCCTGTCTCTGATAGCCTCCTGGTGTCTTCATAAATCAAAGACTTGGTTCTGGCCTTCATCTGTCCTTGGCTCTGAATTTCCTTGGTTTTGACTACTGTAAATAAACCCCTTTTGAAGTGCAAGTCTGGCTATTGGGTCTTCTTGGAAAACTGGTGCCAATCCATAACAATGAACTGTATTGTATGCTTTTAACATTTAACCACCAAACAGGACTTTTTTTTTTTTTTAAGCACGCATATACAAGGTAAAATAATCCTGAGCTTGTAGCAGATGGAAGACAGAGCTTCATATTAGAAAAAATTGAATAGGCTTATCCAATCCAAGTTTATTTATAAAGCACTTTAAAACAACTACAGTGGACCAAAGTGCTGTACAGAAGAAGTATGACACAACTTCCTTTTTTGACATTTTCAAACAATGCAGAGCAAACGCAATCACCTGACATTTGTTTTGTGGTGTGGAGTTCCTCTTTGTTGGCAAACCTCATGACTGTGGACGCACTTATGGTTTTCACTTTCACTCAGAAGCATCAGCCGTCCCTATCAAAGCACATCTGAAACCTTGAAGAGATTAGCTATTAGTTGTGAACCCAGCCCTCCAGGTCCTGGTAAACCTTTCCGGTTGGTAAACTGGGGTAGTTAACACAGATCTGGCACAATCGCTCTCTCCAGTCAGTGAAGGTTTTGATTCTGTGAGTGTGATGCCACTGGAAGTATTTCTCGTAGACTTGTCTGTCTGAGGCCACATGTTTCAGGTAAGCAGCCAGATCCGCTGTTCTCCTGAAATCAGATACATGGATGAAGGAATGGGGGGGGGTCAAGGCCTTGTAGATGTCCCTGCTTGGACCAAGAACCACAGGGATGACCCCTGCTTGGAAGGCATTCCTCCACAGCTTCTCACTGATGTAATCTTTGGCCTCTGAGTTCTCAAGGGAAAGGTAAAAAAGACAGTTTGAGATGGTGGAAAGCAGCTTCTTGTCTGGCAGAGGTTTGTTGCTCCACCTTCCAAACACCTGAATGGGGATGTACTTCCTCAGACTCTGGTAAACACCAGAACGAGTCTGGGTAGGCAGGTATTTGCTGACCACCCAGCTGACAAGGCAGGAGCGATTAGAAGGAATCTGATAGATCTGTTCTCTAGCTCCCAGTATCGTCTTTCCATATGGGATGGATATATCGGCATCACGGCGGTAGCTCATTGTCCAGTTGAAGAGGCCGTTGAGCTCCTGGAGGTTTGCATTGTTGATGGGAGGCTCCAGGGACATCCACACCCAGTGCTGGGAGATCGGGCGATGCAGATGGAGAGGCAGGACCACCACACCTCTGCTCAACTCCTGGTGGTGGAACACCACCACATCAGCAGTGGAGAAGGTGGAGGTGTTGTCCGTCAGGAAACAACTGCTGATGTTGTACATCTCCAGACATTTGTCTCCATCCAGGCTGTAGGGTTGTCCGAAAGGCCAGTGCCACAGGAGAATGCTGATATTTCGCTGAGCAGGAGGCTGCTTCTGATGCCGAAAGATCCTCTGGTTAAACCAGTTTTGGTAGAACAGTAGAGAGAGGGAGCTGAGGAGGAGGAAGAAGATGAGCACTCTGGATGCAGACATGATCATGGCTGCTTGTAAGCAGTGTCAGAAATATTATAATCACTGGTATGGAACTCCTGAAAGGAAGGAAGGAAGGGTAGATCAGAGAAACAATTATAGTTTCACATGCTGCCATTGTGTGGAAACTTCTGAGGGCAAAATCTGAACAACACATCAATTTAACAATAATAAGATCATAAAAACCACATCAGAGATTCGGCTACAAGCTTAAGAAAGTTCAGTCATTTTTATGGGGAACTTTTCTCTTTCATTGAGAAACTTAATTAGATATTTATGTTTAACATTTGACTGAACATTTTCTGTCAGAGACTTCCTCTAATACATCGATCTGATGGGTGGCTGTTCCCTAAACCGTCCTACTGCACGTTTCCAAAACCGTATCTGATCATTTTGCCACAGTTGTATCTGATCATTAATCCATGCTAGTAGATAAGCAATAAAACCAGGAGCCTGGCAGAGAAGTGATCACTTACCTTAGAGAGATGCCGTCGGGCTGATCACTGCCAGCAGATACGTTGCCCTTTTTAACCTCTCAAGGGAAATCCTGCCCCCGCAAATTTTTGAGTCATCACTTACTTCACACATAGCAGGGTGTGACAGTAGATATTCAGTGGTCAGCAGCATGCAACAAGATCACCATGTTCAAATGCAGTTATCTGTTTATCTACATGTGGTGATAAATCTGAATTTGTATTATGTATATCTAGGTCAGCTCATACAGCCGAGTGTAGGTGTGTTTGTTCTTGTTTCTAGTTGGTGAGAGGTAGTAAATCCCACAGCCATCACCACAGACACCTGCCACCATGCCTCATGGTTTCATTATTGTTCATTAATCTGTTAAACTGCTCAGCTCTGTGCAGAATTACTGCAATACCATGTGGCACTCCAAAATGCGAACATTACTGATTTCAAATGCAGATCTTCCTCTTCCTGTTTTTGCAGCTCTTCAGAGGAAAGGGGCACAGGGTTATACAGCTCCAGTAGGCTAGGCACAGACCACATCATAACCGTTTCATTCAGCTTTTCCGGCCTAACACTCTCACATCAGGGCCAAGAAAAGCGTGCATGCTTTTAAACTTACAGGCCGTGAAAAATTATTTGCCCCTTCCTGATTTCTTACTATTTTGCATTTTTGTCACACTAAAATGTTTCAGATCATTACAATTTTTTTTATATTTGACAAACATACCCTAGGTAAACTCAAAATACAGTCTTTAATTGATGATATAATTTATTAAGGAAAAAAAGCTGTCCAAATCTACATCACCCCATGTGAAAAAGAAATTACCCCCTTTGTAAAATCATGAGTTAATTGTGATCAACCTCATTTTTTTGGAAAGCTAAGTTCAATTTCACTGACCACACCCAGGCCTCATTACTGCAAGATTTGTTTAATTAAGATAACACTTAAATAGAACCTGCCTGAGAAAGTGAAGTAGGTAGGCTGTGAGATCTTGAAAAGAAACACATCATGCCACAATCCAAAGAAATGCAAGAACAAATGAGAAACTAAGTCATTGAAATCTATCTGTATAGAAAGGGTTACAAAGCCTTGAGACTACAGTGAACAACAGTTAGAGCCATAATCCACAAATGGAGAAAAATTAAAACAGTGGTGAACCTTCTTAGGAATGGTCAACTCCAAAGTGATTCCAAGAGTGCAACGATGACTCATCCAGTAGGTCACAAAAGAACAATATCTAAAGAACTGCAGGCCTCACTTGTTTCAGTTAAGGTCAGTGTTCATGACTCAACACTAAGATAGACACTGGATAAAAATGGCATCCATGTGAGAGTTCCAAGGCAAAAACTCACATTTGCCAAACATCTTGATGATCACTTGATGACTTTTAGAAGAAAATTCTTTGAACTGACAAGACAAAAGTTGAACCTTTTTTTTAAAAAACATATTTTCATTTAACTTTTTGCAAAGCAGGTCGAAACACAAAAAAGGACACTGAAGTATGAGCAAAAAGGAAAATAAACAAAAAAAAAACAATAGAAAGAAAAAAACAGACAAAAAATACAACTATACAATAAAAGTGTCAAACTCTAACTCTACGACTTCATTTATTCACTTATTTTCCCAGGCCAAATCTATAAGCCCTGATATAATCCTACGAGATGCAATGGTCCCCAAATAGTCAAGAAATGGGTCCCAAGTCCGGTATATTAGAAAAGGTTTATTCTTCAGTGATGTAGAGAAAGCTTCAAATGGAATAATGCTCATCACTTTGTCCTTACTGAATGAGCGTGGGGGCTTGGTCAGGGATCCATACGATCAGGATACATTTACGGGTACAATGTAGCAGAATATGCAAAAGGTCTTAGTTCTGAAAATCAGCACGTAACTCATCATTTAGTCCCAACAGGCAAGTTCTTGCGCCCAGATTTAGCTGATGCTTAAAAATTGCATCAAACTGTTGTAAAATTATAATCCAAAATTGCTGGACATGAGGGCAGCTCCACAAACAGTGAATAAATGAACCGACAGCAAATTGGCATTTAGTGCAAAGTTCTGATAGAGTTGGATTCATTCTTTGTCTAGCTTCAGGGGTGATGTAGAGCCTATGTAGAATCTTAAATTGCCTCTCCCATGTAGAGTTAGACACCGAGACTCAGGGACGGCTGCACAGGTCGTTCCAGTCCTCTGACTCGATTGTACCCACATCAGATTCCCATCTGGATTTTATTTTATTATAGAGTGTATTATAAAACTTCCCAGCAAAGCATTTAATTTGCATATTGTTTGTCAATAAGGATTATTTAGGAGATATAGCTAGCCCTCCAATAAAGTCTTTCAAGTTACACGTAATAAAGTTTTGAACCTGAATTGAAAGAAATCCTTATTGGTGAGCCCATATTTACTTTTCACTTGTTGGAATGTAAGACTTGAACCTGCCTGAATCATGTCCCCCGCAACTTCAATACCTTTGCATTTCCAGTCATCAAGACCGGCCTTGAGACCAGGTTGCCAGTTAGGGTTGTCATTTGTTAGCAGAGATTCTTTACACAGTGTTTAACGTAACTACAGTACACGTAGTCTTTGTGTGTCAACAACCATATATCGGGCACACCACATTTTATTCAGTACACCTGCAGGTCATTACATGATCAGGTAGATCACATGATCATATTACATCATCAACAAACAAAAAAAAATATTCTCAGGGGCATAATGAATTACTTAAATGAAAGCACATCTCAACATCATGAATAGGGGTTAACAATGAAAAACAATTACTATATCCTTCAAATTTCTAAACTTTACGCCAAATGTACAACATATTCTTTAAAAACATATCATTCTTTACTAGTGAAGCAACTCTGAAGGGAGAGATATATAATAAGTTCTTCAAGAGGATCCCACCCAAGAGCCAGGGGAAACATCATGAGTCTTATTCACTTAAAAAAAAAATCCAATTGTACTTTAAAATACTTTTCAAAGTTGGGGTCATTATTCATAAAGTACTATATCTCCAAGGTTGACTTTGACACACGGGGTTCACATTATTTAAGGTTATATAGACAGGTGCATGGTCTGATATAATAATGTTTCCTATACTGCAGCGCTTAACATTACTTAATGATATTTTAGGAGTGAGGATGAGATCAATTATACTGGAAGTCTTATGTACACCAGAGTAAAATGTAAATGCCTTGTCATTAGGGTGTAGAACTCGCCAGGTATCCACCAGTTAAAGTTCACCACAGGTATCTAATACGGCCCTAGCTTTTTTAGAAATTGGATTTTTTACTGAAGGTGATTTGTCCATTGCTGAAGAGAAATAGCAGTTAAAATCTCCAGTTATGACTGTACTTTCACCAATTCAATCAGAGAGCAAGGAGAAAACATGTGAGACAAAATCATTACATGGAGGGAAGTGCAATGACAATTGCCCCAAGCACACCTGCAAGTCCACCTCTGAATGGCTTAAAAACAACAAAATTAAGGTTTTGGAGTGGCCGAGTCAAAGTCTGGACTTAAATCCAATTAAAATGTTGTGGTGTGACCTTAAATGGGCAGTTTATGCCCAAAAAAACCCTCCAATGTGGCTGAGTTAAAACAATTCTCTGAAGAGAGCCAAAATTCCTCCACAGTGTTGTCAAAGACTCATTGCCAGTTATTGCAAATGATTGATTGATTGATTGCAATTATTGCTGCTGCGGGTGGCACAACCAGTTATTAGGTTCAGGGGGTAATTACTTTCTCATATAGTCATGTAGGCTTGGAAACCTTTTTTTTCCTTAGATAAAATCATTTTATCTAAAAACTGCATTTTGTATTTACTTGGGTCATGTAGTTCTAATATTAAAATGTGTGCTGATCTGAAACATTTAAGTGTGACATTAAAAAAAAGGTAAGAAATCAGGGAGGGGGCAAATATTTAAAGACAGCACTGTACAGACAGGGTCAAACGCTGGGCCAAAGCTCTAACAGAAACCTGGTTTTCACTCCATTCAGGGGTGGGGAACCCTGGTCCTTGAGGGATGCATTTCTGCAAGTTTTCCATGCATCCCTACTCCAACACACCTGATTCAAATCAAATGGATCCAACAGCATAGAGTAACTCATTAACTAGAGTCAGCTGGATACATGGAAAACTTGCAGGATGAGGGCCAAGGTTCCCCACCACTGATCTAAACCGTACACAGTAACAGACACAAATCATTGTAGTCCCTTCAACACGTTCATGTCTAGGGGAGGTTTTTACTCAACTGAGGTCTGTACCATCTAAGTAAGTGTAGGAAACAGGTTTAATTAATCATTTATCAGTACTAATCACATAAACAGGAAGAGAAAATGTTCGAAGGTGGAAAAAACACAAAAATTGCTGACAAAATTGCTTATTTTTATTAGCAATTTTACAAAAGAAAAAAAAATCACAACATGGATTAGAAGCCCCACACTTTCAACATTAGTTTATACTAAATCAACTGCAATATTCAACTTACTGGATTCATAAAAATAATATTCATTCATGGATCGGTGTAAGAATACGTCAGTAACAGATTTAGCTATCATACCAACCTCAATAAAAAAAATGAACTACTGTAAAAATATAACAATCCTTTCAACTCTGACAGCCTGATGGAAAGCAAATACAATCACCAAGTGTGTATATTTACATTAACACCATGTAAATATACACTGATCTCGCACAACCCTGACTTTACAACAACAAACAAACAACAACAAACCCGTTCACTTTCCAACATGGCAACACAAAGGAATCACTCACCTCCACTACCTGTTTGAAAATAACCAGTTCATATCGTTTACCACATTAGTCCAGAGGTTCAGGTTGAAGATAGGACAGTTCCAAATTCAAAGAAACTTAATTTGTCCCTGTGGAGCAATTTAAGGGCACGCATGGCAGGCAGTCAGAATAAACACACTGAAAGTGTGTTCCTGCAATATTAACAACTAAAATCTGTAATTATATAAAAAATTGGCACAAATAATCCACTTTGCTCCTCATACCTTATTGAAAATATAATGAAAATGAAAAAACTTTAAAAAAAAAATAACATTGAAACTCTATAAAATTATATCAAACTCAGACACTACAATAACATTGCCAATAACTAAATGGGAAACAGACCTGAGCCTCTCTTCCAACCCCGACTTCTGGACAGACATTTGTAAAAACACAGGACTCATCACTCAGAAAAAAATGTCACAGATGGGTTTTGCAGACACAAACACCTGTTCACAATGCACTGCAAGCAGCACTGTTAATTACTTTCACACCACTTGGAGTTGTTATCCAGTTTACTCATTCTGGAACATCCCCATCTCTCTGCCTTCTTGGATATATCACTGAAATTTAAAAACTTTTAAAATAACAAGAAACAACTCCTCATCTCTTTGGCTATCACCAAGAAAACAATCCGTTTCCCATACGCCACGTCATACGCCGTATGGCGTTCGGCGGTCTGTAACGTCGTGTGTCTTTTAGGATAGTAGCAATATGTCAAAGAACATGGAAATAAATCCAACCCAATTAAAAACAAAACAGTAAACAAAATTCAGTTTATTTCTTTCATCAAACATGATGGCTTTGCTTTATCCAGACTTCTATAAAGCGATTCTTTACAGCAAAGGAGATCTGTAATGAATTGCTACGGACTGTCCGTCTTTGCTGCTGACAGACTGATAAGATTGAACTGTAGTGGTGGAGCAAGGTATGGGGCGGAGAAAAGCCATATGGCGTACGAGGTGGAAAGCGGCGTTTTAGGCGACCGCATGACGTGAAAAAACGTCGTTTTGGAGCGCGTTCAAGTACTGACGAAATGTGACATATCACATTTCGGCTTGCGATAAGCCTGCGACATCTTGGCGCCACCTGGTGTTTAAATCGCCGTTTTGTACTGCGCGTACCGTAACGCAATGACGTCATCAAGTCGTCAGCTTTAAGTAAAGAAAATTATAGCTCTAGCTATTATAGTTTTTGTTATATGGCCATTTAAATCGGGATTATGCTAATTGCAAACTTCCAGCAGCTGCCCGCGGCTGCTCCGTATTTAAAGGGTGCAAAGCCACACATCTTCCTTACTTTTTCATTATTATTGTATCACTGTTTATTATCATTATTATTATCCATCCATCCATTTTCTGTACCGCTTAATCCATGCAGGGTCGCGGGTGGGCTGGAGCCGATCCCAGCAAGTATCAGGCGAGAGGCAGGGTACGCCCTGGACAGGTCGCCAGTCTGTCACAGGGCCCATTATTATTATTATTATTATTATTAATAATTTATTTTTTTTATTTATTTTTTTGCTGAATCGTACAAATACCACACCAGGAAATACATACTTATTCAGTATTAATTTGTATCTGTGTTTTTTCCAGTGACTGTAGAAGAAATGGACGAACCTTAAGACCATGTGACACGTAGGTTTCTGAAGAGCTGAAAAGAGGTGGTGGTAGTGGGCCAAAAAACCCCCCCCACAAAACAGCACACCTCATGAAGATAACAGATGCAACACTGCTTACAGCTGATATCACTTCTTTTAAAGGTACTGACTAAAAATTACTGATATCTTGTGGTAAAGATGGGTAAAGTGGGATGTTATATATAGTCTGGGCTTCCCTGCTCAAGCTGCTGCCCCCGCGACCCGACCCCGGATAAGCGGAAGAGGACGGGACGGTACGGTACGGTTATCAATCCATCCATCCATCCATCCATCCATTTTCTGTACTGCTTAATCCATGCAGGGTCGCGGGTGGGCTGGAGCCTATCCCAGCAATTATCAGGCGAGAGGCAGGGTACACCCTGGACAGGTCGCCAGTCTGTCACAGGGCCACACAGAGAGACAGACAACACACACAAACTCCTTCCTAGGGAGAATTTAGAGTGACCAATTAACCTATCATGCATGTCTTTGGACGGATGCGACAATGGTAAACATCACCCTGGAACTAGTGTTGCTGCCATCAGATTCAAGATGAGCTAATATTTTCCATGAAATGGTATAATGTTTCAGATTAAACATCTGATATGTTTATTTTCTACTGGGAATAAAATATGGGTTAATGAGATTCATAAATAAATTGTGTTTTTATTGACATTTCATTTGGAACTAGGGTTGTGTATTTTAAGCCTACTTTAAAAACTTTAAAAGAAAGGAGCATACTGTTCATACTCCCAGTCTGATGGAGAACAGAAGAATGACATGATGGGGGCTTTTGTTTTGATCAGACCGGAAGTGCAGCTCTCCGTCCCTGTGCTGAGCTTGGTTGAGGCCACACGCAGACTGCATTCCCGAAACTTGAAACGTAGCATTATAAAGCTGGACGGTGTTCTCGGAGGAGTACCTACTGAAGATGACAGGACGCAGACGCTGTCACGCGCTGAGTTGAGCTAAATGAGCCGGCGCCATGTCCCCCATCACCGACTGAGGCCGACACTTTGAGACAGACGGAATGCCCGGAAACGGGATCGACATCGACCGGTTGTTTGGATCCACGTACAGGCCGCCACCGCCAGAGAGAATCTGAAGCAACATGGGGTTCCTCCACCAGCTTCACCTCCTCCTGTGGAAGAACATCTCCCTGAAGAGGAGGGGGCCGGTAAGATGAACTGAGAAAATTGAGAAATTAAGTCATGTGTGTTTGGAGAACAGACGGGCGGCGGCTCAGCCTCCTTTTCCTCCTCCTTCTTGCTGTATTGGCTGCAGATGTTATTTGGCCTGAGTCTGTCGGCACCTGTCCGTCTGGGAATGATACATCAAGCAGGAAAACAGCCGCGCAGGTTGTTGGCTGAGGAAGGATCGGGATGTGAGGCTTCCCTGCCGGCTTCCTCTCACCAGGAAGAGGGAGGTGATGGAGCAGGCATACAGGTTGTTGTTGGAGGAGAAGTTGCAGCTCCACAGTTATGGAGACCTCCCTGCAGAAACACATGTCTTCGGACCTATTAATGTATATTTTGCGGCGGGTTTTCACCTGCCGTTCGTTGCTGTATATTAATTTTAATATTTATTATATTTGTAAAGCTGTGTTCGTATCCTTGCTGCAGATATCGTTATGGACACCCCCTGTGGAAAAGAGGTAGAATTAACATGAGGAATGGGAATTTTGCAAAAATCGGCCAACATTTTAGTGTTGACATTTTCCATTTTTTATCATTTAATGAAGAACATGTTCAACCTGTTAAGCATCATATTCTTTAAATGTTATCAGCTGTGACGAGCTAGCTGTGACAGCTTTACTCATGAATTAATAATGTGTGTTTTCTCTGGGCTTCCAGGCCTGTGGTGGTATCATTTAGCCAGTGGAGCCATTGCAGAGCTAGAATTTTATAAATGATAGCTTCTAAAATGAAACTGGACCATGTAGCGCTTGCTTAGCCAATACTAAGCTAGCTGTTTGGCTGTTTTTTGACAGGTTGTACTGGAAGGAATTTCTCCAGTCAATAAATTATCTAATCTAAGAAAAGTGGATACTGGAGTACTCTTTGATCATCTTTATAGTTTGTTTTCAGCTCCAGTATAACTAGCATATAAATCTCTTCTAGAAATATGCGGTGAGATGTCAAAATTATTAAAGGATAAATAATTAAGAAATACTTTTTTTCTCCAAACTGGTGTAGTGATACTGGTGATTCATGCATGTTTGGAAAGGTGTTTCTGTCCTCCTCCTGTCAATCACCTAAAGTAGCACTTGGGCCAATGAGATTTAAGAGGTGGCAAGTACTGCCCTGGGGGCTCATTTATAACTGTTAAGCGTACGCCTCTTTCCACGCAAAAGTCAGGATGTATAAAAACAAACGTAACGGGAAAATGTGTGGGTAAACGTAAACTCTGACCCATGTGTACTGACATTTTGGAGATGGCGAAAATCGACGATGCAGGCCGTGAGATGGAGAACTGCAGCCAGACTGCATCATACTCTTAACACGTTTAATTTTACTTCACACCAAACGTCAATTATCGATCCAGATTATCATAAACCTTCAAACCACCAATGTTATCTGGATGTTTTGCAATGAGTCAAAAATATTCCATAAACATCCTTCAATATGAAGATATATTTTAAGAATACCACTGATTGATCCAATCATTTTGCCAGGATTGTAAGAAAAACAGTCTTCCTCCTGGCCTATTCCAGCCCCCTCCTCAACAGGAAGGCTTCACATGGGAGGAGGATCTGTGAATATGTAATGTGGCGTTTGAGATGATGACAATTCAAACGCTCACTTTTAAAGATCTTTTGATGAAGCTAAAAGATATGTCCCTCATAACTGTCACCATGTTAATCAGAAATGACATTAATGGTGCTGATGGTGTCCCTTTGTGTTTAATGCTTCGGTCAGAACCGACCACTTCCAGATGCGCCATGCTCACTGGAGCCACAGTGCCCTCGTCGGGTCGGCACTTTACCAGGTTCATCTGTAGTGTCTGTCAATCCAGTGTCTCCCTCCTTCATTTTAATTATTATGATATTTTATAATCATTATAGTTTTATTATTATTATGGTCTTGAGTTATTATTGAGTTATTATTATTATTATTATTATTATTATTATCTTGATTATTATTATGTATTCAGCAGCGACTCGGTCTTTCTGTCTTTTAGCAACATAATTGAAAAAGTTATGGATGGATTTTGATTACATTTTCATAAATTTCAGAAATGGAACAAAGTTTAGATTTTGGGGGTGATCTGGATCACCGTCTGGATCCAGGGAATTTTTTTTAAAGGATTCTTTATGGGGAGATGGGATAATTTTGTCAGCAGAGCTTCTTACTAAAAAATAATACCCACAATCAATGGCGGGAAAAAAAAAATCCATGTCTTGGCAGAGTTTTGTACTCGCTGAATGCTCAGCTTACACAAGAGGGGTGAAGGGGAGCCGAGCAGACTCTAACTCCACCCACCCCTCCCCTCCGTGTTTGTGAAGGCTTTGCTGAGTTTAACAACATGGCTTTGGTTAAAAAAAAACAAAAAAAAACATGGCTTCGGTTCCCATGGTAACACTCCAACAGACAGACCGACATCCTCCTCAGCTGCAAGTTTTCTGAGTCAC
>JAOXYM010000012.1:29953705-29970470 GCA_028567055.1 Leptatherina wallacei | reverse complement strand
GCCAATCAGGCACCTGATTGTCAGCACCTGGGGGTACCAGAAGCTCAAAACAAGAGTCAATAGCAACAGCAGAATAACCTGTTTAGCATTGGCAGAGAAGATTTGGCAAATTTTTCATTGGCGCAACCCACATACCCAGCTGTGATGCTCATCCCACAAAAGCATGTTCCTTACAAATGGGGCACCGTTGAAAAGGGAAATAAACAGGCTTTCCAACAGTATGAAATATATTGCCAAGAAGCATCGTTACAACAGAGAAATTATCTTTATTATTTGATTTGATTTTGTTCAGTCTTTATCTTACTCATTTAATCAAAAACTTTTTAGACTTATTTTAACTTATTTAGCTTATTCAGCTGTTTTAATGACCATTTCTATTCATTTTTTTTATTTAACTTTATTTAATTTAGTCATTTTTATTAACTCTTTTATCTGTAATTTCAATTCTTGTTGCTCTTATCTTTTGTCTTTTACTTTTTTACTACAATGGTTTCCTCAGGAGATCCTCCACACCGGGAGCTTTGCCTGCTCGGTTGGCAAGGTCGTTGCCATGGTGATTGCTGTTGCCTGGGTGGCTGAGGGTCCCGTGCTGCAGCCATCGGGCTGTGGTGGGACCCCGGCCTGCCCTGGTCTGAGTGGTCCTGTGGTGGCGCCCTCTGTGGTCCTAGGTGGGCTGGCTCGCGGTGTGGACGGAACCCAAAGATATCGTTTCCTCACAGCAGCGTCAAGCCAGATGTTTATGTTTATTTTACTGATACATGTATTTTTTTTTTCCTTTTTCTAGTTTAGAGAGACTAGGGACTAGAGTTTATGTTTGTGAAGACTTGGATGGGGGGAGTTAACTTTTGCATCTTTGTATGTGTGTGAGAGATTGTGTATGAAACAAATGATAATGATGTTTGTGTTTTCATTTTGTTATATTTGGTGTGTGAAGGTTTTTTTAAATTTCTCTTTTTATATGCATTATTTTTTTTTGATATGTAAAGCACTTTTAGTTGCCCTAGCATGAAAGGTACTTTATAAATAAAATTAGATTTTTTTTAAATGTATTGTATAATGGTAGTTTGCTTTGTGTATACTTTGTGTATATTTTAGTTGTGTGCACCTTTTGTAATTTGGTCCTACAAAAAAGGAAAACACATCCAATAAAAACTAAAGTGAAGACGCACTTTTATCAATTGGCTTTTATTACAAGTTGACCTAAACATTTTGTTTTAGCTGTCCTAGTCGTTGTTATTTTTAGTTGTTTTTAAGTTTTGTTTCAGAAAAATTGTTTTGTTTTTAATTGCCTTATTGCATTGCTTTTAGTTTGTAAAGCACTTTGTACAGCTTGATCTGTTGGATATGTGCTATATAAATAAATTTGAGCTAGACCTTTTTGCTATGGTTTATATCTCATATCTTTTTTTAATTTGAAATAAATATAAATTAATAAATGTGCAGCACCAAAGTATACTAAGGATGTTTTAAGGTGCTGGAAATGTTGTGTGTCTATTCTGTTCTTCTGACACACATGAATAACCGGGAGAAGAATTTGCCAATCCTCCTTAAAAACGTGTTGTGGGTTTTCACCTCAATGAAACATGACTGTTTTTCTCTGCTTGGACTGGCTGGAGCTGCGTTGGACGTATCATAGGATTTTGTGTTTGTGCTAGCAGCCGAGGTCTTATTATGGACTCTGTACATTGTGATTCCTGTTGATCCCTCCTGCCGGCATTGTATGGCAGGAACATGTTCTGATGTTTCTTCAGGTGATTTTCCACCTTTCACTTTCATATTTCCAACTGTGTTGTTTACAGAGGTTGCAGCAGTGACTCTGTTAGTGTTGGTCACATCAGCTGTGGAGCTAGTGGACTCGTCACTCAAGCTGGTTGTTGATAGTGGTTTGACAGCATTGGGTGTAACAACTTTCTTGTCTTCTTTCTTCACAAGTTGAATCTCTGTCGTATTTTTCGTAGTTAAGATCTCAGAAGACTCATTATCAGTCTCAGAAAAGTCTGTTAGAGTTTTGAGTGGATAAATAAGTACATTGCTTGACTTGACCTGTTTTTCTAACTCCACCTGCATCAACTCTGAATGATTGCTTGCGGCCTCTTCTCTGTCCTCAGATTCATCTTTAACTTGCATGTTTCCGGGAGAGACTCCTGCAGTAACTCTGCTTCTGGTCACATCATTTGGGCTGGTTAAATTATTTGTCAGGTCGGCTGGTTTTGGCATGTTGGCAGGACTGAGTTGAATATTTGTCGTAACTGTCTGAGCTGCAGAAGAGTTAGTATTCACCTCAGAAAGGGGTCTCTGAGTTATAAAAGGGTGATTTAGTGCCTGTGCAGCGCTGATCCGTTTTTCTGGATCCACCTGCAACATTTCTTTGAGAAGACTTATGAATCCTTCTGTGTCCTCTGGCTCAGTGGGCTTATTAGGTGCTTCATGCAATCTTGGCAGATCATCCAGGGATCCGATATCCTTGTAAAGATGTGACGAAATCTTAGTTTGACCTATATCTCCATGATATTCATCTGATCTTTTCAATCTCCATAAGGGTTTGAAAGTCGACTGCTTCTTCTTAAAATAAATTTTTGTTTTGCTTCCTTTCTGTAGTAAATAATCAGGAATACCTACAATCTTAAGAATGGCTTTCATGACATGATAGCTACTATCATGTGGAAACAGGTCACGACCAAGGTACAAGAATACCAAGATGCATCCCAAAGACCACATATCAATTGATTCATTGATTGTGAGGCCCAAGAAAATCTCAGGGGCCCTGTGACCGACGTGTTGAAAGGTACCGTAGGACTTCAATTTATGTGACTGTGTAGTTAGACCAAAATCAGCTAGCTTTACTTTGAAAGGATGAGATTGATGGTTTACCAACAATATATTGTCTGACTTGATATCAGCATGTGAAAGACCAATGCTATTAAGTGCTTTCAGAGCCACTAGTATCTGTTGAGTAATTGTTCTGATTTCAGATACATGCAGTGGCTTCGGTCCCCTTTTCCTCATAAAGCTGTATAAGTTAGTGTCCAGCAGCTCAAAAGCCAGACAATTATGGCCCTTAAAATCGAAGCACTCATAGAACTTGACTAAGTTGTTTTTCTCAGGATCCAGTTTTCTGAGTTGATTTAAGATCTTACTTTCTTTTTTTCCTGATTTGTAGAACCTTCTTCTTAAAAATTTTACTGCAACTTCCTCGTCTGAGTATAAGTCTGTGCATTTGGCTACCTTTCCGAAAGATCCTTGACCGATAAACTTGTCAACAATGTAAAATTTTGACTTAGTATGCATAACATCTAGCTCTTGTACCTGGAAAGAGGTCGATGGGATGCTTGATTCCCCCCCCATCTCAAAAATTGTTGGGTGCAAAAACCTCCTGTTTTCTCGCTAAAATGGGAGCTCGTGACGTGTGTGTCTATCCAGTTAAGAGTGAACCACTGAGGGACTGCTTAAAAAACGTCAATTACCGCTGCAGGATCAGGATTTTTGGAATCGTTTGACTATTGACGTCACAAAGGACGCTGCAAACAATTCTATGACGTCATTCCAGTGTCTTCATTGTCTAGAGAACTTTTGAGATTAAATAAAAATTGTAAAAGATTAAAGCCTACTTTCTTTATCACAAGGAGAATGGTGTTTCAATTTTTTGTTTGTTTAAAAATTTTTTCCGCCTAATTTACAGTTTGACACCCACTAAAATAGATGTTGTAAATTCCGTAGGCTGTACGTTCAAACCTTTTATTAGGACCACCTACCAATCGTAATTTTCATCACAATAGTAATAATAATTATACTAAATCTATTCTACAGGCATTTAGCAGACGATTTTCAATTACTATCAATGACTGATAATATGATTTGCTACTGTGAGGAATATTATTTATTCATTATTATCTAATTAAATTTTTACTTCAGCTTGTGTGAAAGTTTGAAGCGGTACAACTCGGGTAGCGCTGGAGGTTACAATAAAAACCGGTGCGGAACTCAGCTGAAGTGTTACAGGAAGTTGCGCATGACAACTATTCATGGTACAATGGCGCCTCTAGATTTGGATAAATATGCGGAGATTGCTAAACAGTGTAAATATCTTCCAGAAAATGACCTCAAGGTAAATGTGATTTTGAAAAAAATTTCTGCTAAAGATGTATCATTAGCTTATAGTGGCAAGACTAGCTTTGTGTTGTTTTGTATTGTAGCGTTAGCTTCTGTTAGCTAATGATGCTAGCCTGCTGTCCTAGACAGGAAGTCAAAACAGTCAAGCAAATAGTTCATGATAGCTTCCATAAACACTGTCCGAACCAAATATGCCTCAAAATTTATGAAAGCAAGGATGAGACTGACCTGTTTGGTTACGTTATTTTTCAAAAATTATCTTGCTTATAATAAAACCCATAGCTAACGTTAATATTGACTTGACAACGCTAACTATTTTGGTTTTAGATGCTTGTTTATAAGCAGTGCAATCTGAAGCTCGTCAGCGGCATACCATGCAGCATTCCTGTCTTGGCTATGTTTTAGAAACTCATAATGCCATAACATTATCTTTAAGATTTAAACAAGTGAGTTTAAGTAGAATTTAATCACGTTTTAACAAGTTAAGCAAGCCACATAAGGTGCTTGTACAGGAACGTATTAGCAAATCTCGTTGTTTTTGCAAGGCTTTCTGGTTTCATAAACTTTTTGGACCAGGAGGCCTTTTTCTCACAACAAGAAACAGCATAATTAAGGTAGACAGTGGTGAAGTCACAGTCCTGTTACTTTTGGAGTCTGCCAGTCAGTGTGAGCCACCGACTGACCGCAGTCCTGCAGCCTTTCAGTGTTTACCTACTCCAACACACCTGCTTCAAATTAGATCATATGACCTCTAGTCAATGCCACGATTAATTGAACATTACCTAGTTCAGTGGTTCTCAAGGATTTTTCAGCAACATACCCCCTGACCAATGCAGAGCTTTTTGGTTGGGAACAGAAGTAAACAGGGCCATCAGTGTCTATTTGTTCAAATTTGTCCATAAAGAAAGACTTTCAAATTTCAAGAATTTTAAAAGGACATAACCTACTTCAAACATGTTATCAACAATTCACGATTAAATTCATGGGAAAATGTGCTTAAAAACATGATAAATGTCCTCTCCTCTTGTTTTTTCACTCCAGGCTTTTACAGAACAGATATGTTCATAAATATTCTCGCTATCAACTTATCAAACAAAAGCATCAGAACTTGAGGATTTCACTAACTTCTATCAATTCTGGAGTGAAAATTTGTATCCAAATTTGTCCAAAACTTGCTCAACAATAGCCATGTTTACACAGACAATGTTTGGATTTAAAAACCTGATCAAATGATTAATGATATTTCACACAGATGCAAAATTAAACTGAATACTGAGCACTCATTTTCTTTATAAACTTACAGATATATTTTCCTCATATTACAGGATTATCAGAAATTATACATTCAATATTTTTGTTATTTTTATTTTTTCAAGTACCCCTTGGAGTGTCCCAAAGAACCCCTAGGGTACAGATTACAATTGATTTATTATTGTTTTATTTTTAGCCATCATAGCCAACTGAAAGTTTTTATGTAAATATTTTCAATGACTAAAGAGCAAATATTGATTTTAAGATAGGTGAAAGGAAACACACCAAGTTTAAGTATATATGAATGTTTATTGAATACTTTTTAAAAGCATTTAAGAGAAATAATTTGAATAATTAATATGACAAGATCACATTGATTACTGGTTCTGAATGTTGGTTTTTGATTAGCCTTAATTGTGACTACACCTCTGTCTAGCAGCTGATTATTAGTTTTGTTCTTCTAAAACTCTAAACTTTGATGTGTTGTTCCAAAACAAACCAAATAAAAGACAAAGTCAGATACTTTTTTTTTATTATTCTGAAATTGAAAATGTATTTATGTTAATGTTTATTTCTATCAGAAATCTGTCTTGAATCCTCTCTGCTTATGTGTTGTTAACACTCGTTTGCTATACAGAGGTTATGTGACTACGTGTGTGATCTTCTGCTGGAGGAATCCAACGTGCAGCCTGTTTCTACTCCTGTGACAGTGTGTGGAGACATTCATGGACAGGTAAAGAAGCCTTCAATCATCTTAATATTTCCTCTTTTGCTGTGATTGGTGTCCCATTCTAAAATATACTTTCCTGCTTCTGTGTTTTATACAAATGAAATCTAACTTCCACTCTGAATTGTGGTGTCTTTTGTTGCAGTTTTATGATCTTTGTGAACTCTTCCGAACTGGCGGCCAGGTCCCCGACACAAATTACATCTTCATGGTTTGTTTTGTTTCTGTCAGTTTGAACTTAAGAAGGACTTGTCTCTCCAGTAAGATATTTTGGCCCAGTATCTTTTAACGAAGCTCTTCTGTCTGTAGGGTGACTTTGTAGACCGAGGATATTACAGCTTGGAGACATTCACCTATCTGCTTGTACTGAAAGCCAAATGGCCTGACCGCATCACTCTTCTACGTGGTAACCATGAGAGCAGGCAGATCACCCAAGTTTATGGTTTTTATGGTGAGGTTCAGACTATTAGAGGTGACGATTTGCGTCTTCTGAAATACTCATCTTTAATTGTCATATTTTTTATCTTGCAGATGAGTGCCAGACCAAGTACGGGAATGCGAATGCCTGGCGTTATTGCACCAAAGTGTTTGATATGTTAACAGTTGCGGCTGTAAGTAAAATTTTAATACAAGATGTTTTTGATAGGTTTTTATTTCAAATGATGTATCCTGATGAATAATCACTGCTAACGCTTTGAAATTCTGGTATTGGAAGTAAGTCTTGTTATTGTACAGGCTGAATTCAGGATGGCCTATGAACAAAGTTGGATCCAAACCACAACGTAGATGTTTTAATTTCACCATAGCAGAAGCTAAGGCCAAGTGTCGGAGCAAGTGTCAGCATTGTGCAGACATGCACAGTCAGGACATGTTCTTCAGGCAGTAAAGTTATGATGATTGTACTTTTTTATTTATTTATTTTTTATTTCTGAGGGTGATTGGAAGTGAAAGCTGTGGAGAATTTAGCAGCTTTAGTTAGCCTTTTGTTGGAGTTGCGCAGACACTGAGTGACACCTGAACAAAGTATCTGTCCTATGAGCTCAGGAATTGCCCTGAATTTCCAGCAACCTTTACCCTGAGAACCGGTGGTTTTTATGTAACGAAGCAGAAATGAATGCAAAGTTTCAGAGCGAGCAGAAAGAATGTGTTTGCATGCATTTCAAGGTGCATACAACCTCACCAGCACTAATTGGCAAAACAGTGTCTGAGATATTTTAGCTTTACTTTTTTGCCCTGGAGCAATCTTTCCCACATCTTTGATGTGTAAAAGAGGCTATAGTACTTTTTAGCTGTGCTACATGTTAGTTTCACTCATGTCAATGGGATTTATATTACATTATTGTAATGGAAAGGGAAGCTGATATGTAACAGGTCTCAACCATGAATGTTGTTTTGATATTTCTTTATTTTTCCCCTTGGTGTCTCACTGAGGATCAGATGTCCATCTCTGTCTTGTAAATGTCTTTCTAGTTCTTCTGACCTACTTATTGAGAGCTTTTTAAGGGTATATTTTGAGTATTTATCAATCCATGGAAAGCCTCCTAAAATCCATTGGATTGGTGCTGAATCACATGACAGAGCTCCTGCATAGGATTTTATTTTGATCACGATTATAAGAAATAATGATGTGATGAGAAAAGTTAGATCTCCTAGCAACTGTGATTTCTATGTTGTTTTCTACCAGCTGATGGACGAGCAGATCCTGTGCGTCCATGGCGGCCTCTCTCCAGACATAAAAACTCTTGACCAAATTCGAACCATCGAGCGGAACCAGGAGATCCCACACAAAGGAGCGTTTTGCGACCTAGTGTGGTCGGACCCTGAGGACGTGGACACATGGGCCATCAGTCCCAGAGGAGCTGGCTGGCTGTTTGGTGCAAAGGTCACGAATGAGGTAGGCTGCAAGGATTACATGCTGTGAAGTTTAGGTTGGATTAATCAAATGGACTTCTCCAATGTTCTTACACAGTGCAGATCTATCTTAGCTGCATCTGTATAAAAAAGACTGAAGTTTTTAAGAATGATTAACTCATTTAACATGTGAATAAACAGCAGATGCTGGTATCAACACATCAGTAGATGCTGCAGAAAGATGTTTTAACATCAAAAATGGGATTATCATCTGTATTGTCACCTTTTAGTCAACTCATCTTCTATAGTCTAATCCTTTACCACTGGTATGTGTGAAGTGCTCCCTCTTGTGGTACGCTGAAGGATTTTCTGATATCAACCAATTTACAAATTATGAGTAATCTCTATATATCAGATAATATTATCAAATTTAAGCCATTAATAATCCTGTTTCATACGGTCTGTCAATATCAAACAAAACTGGGAGAGAGTTTCAAATCTGAACCTTCTAGTGAAGCTGACAGCATTGCTCCAGGTCACCTAGCTCTCCATGCCGATGTAATCTCAGATCCATGGATAATATCTCTGTTTTTTTTCTTTTCTTTTTCTTTTGCCTAAAAGGAGGCTGTACCAGCTTCGGAAAAGCTGAAATATAAACAAAACTCCCGACATATGCAGCAGATGCAAGCTGCATGAGGAGCAGAGACATCATCCACTCTGGCTCCGACTTTTAAATAGTTTTGTACGCCTCTCTTTAAATAAATGAAAAAACCTCATAATAAATAACTATGATATCAAGGTTTTTGCCTTCATATCTCTCTTGTTACGGACTTCTGTTTGTGAGTTGTCTATTGATTTATTCCACCCCTGCTTATTGACGTTTAGATCTATGATAAAGATTTAAGATATGTGCAAATTGCTGATTAGATTTTTCTGTGTCAAAGATAAATGAAGCTAAAGTTGTTGTTTTACAGTATTTTATTTTTCAGTGATTCGTTGGATCAAAAGAAGTTTTGTTTATTTTTAAGATACTTTGAAAAGAAAAAAACCCAAAAGAGGTGAAGTTGTGCTGTGGAAAGAAAAAAACATTGTTATGTGGTATATAAAGGCAAAATTAAAAGTATTCAACCAACCAAAATAATGTCAGACCTGTCAGAGCTGGTGTGTTTTGATGCCACCAGAGGTCATGATGAACATCTAAAGCTGGACGGCTGCATTGCTGAGGTCTGAGTGTTTTTCTTGAGGTTTTATAGTTATGGTTTCACAGCGGGTCCTCTGGATGGACGGATGGATGGACGGACGGATGGTCGGATGGATGGTCGGATGGATGGATGGATGGATGGATGGATGGATGGATGGATGGATGGACGGACGGATGGATGGATGGTCGGATGGGTGACTGCTGCAGTGAAGGCCTTGTCAAGCTGAAGTACATCAGAGTTGCATGATAATAGTTCATGTTTTGTTTTTCTCTGCAGTTTGTTCACATCAACAACTTGAAGCTGATCTGCAGGGCGCATCAGCTCGTCCACGAAGGCTACAAGTTCATGTTTGACGAGAAGCTGGTTACAGTGTGGTCGGCTCCCAACTACTGCTACCGCTGCGGCAACATTGCATCCATCATGGTCTTCAAAGACGCTACCACAAGAGAGCCAAAGCTCTTCAGAGCAGTGCCTGACTCTGAAAGAGTCATCCCACCCCGAACAACAACACCTTACTTCCTGTAAGCACATTAAACTAAAGTAGCAACTGGTCAGTGCACAGATGCTGACTGGGACAGAGGCACTTGTCAACCCATATGAATTTTGTAAATTGCATTTAAAGTATTTACAGTGTGTATCGTGGTGCCAACTGTCAGTTGTTATTCCTGCTCTGTGCATTTAATGCCATTATTCTGCAGCTTTAGTCACACTGAGACATGAAGGTTGCTGAGCACCACCACTGTGCTGTTGTATTAGGACTTAAATCAGCTGACCCTTGTAAATGATCATATTTATAAATTCCCATCCTATCGTACAATTAAAGGTCACCACAAAGCAAACTGCATGTGCAGTGTTGTATCGACTGATACACTTTATATTGTAAGGTTATGTATTAAGGTGGATGTAAGATGAAAACACTGTGTAAGAGTTAGAAATTCTTAAATCTGACAAGTCTCAGTTACACAGATCATCATTACATCTTATGAATAAATATATAAACCTGAAAGTTGGTGTGTAAAAAATGTTCTCATCCTTTTGTTAGACAATTCAGTTTCATATATCTTGTGGTACCTTAAAGATTGTCCGTCTGTAATGTCCAGGTCTGGAAGCAGTTCTTCGGAGCATATTTTTCTGTGTATCTTTGTTTGTAAATAAAGATATAAAAAAAAAAGGAAAAGTTGGATGTTTATACCTTTTGGTAATGGGGCTAAAATAATTCCATATTTTTTATCAGAAAAGTTCTCATATTTTGTCTTAATATCATCTTCTCACATTAGCCTATTTAGGCCTCAAAATCAATGAAAATGTTTGTGTTTACGTACTACGTACTACGATCAAATCATATTACCCACTATACTCCCTCTACACTGTGTCCCAAGTAGTTATTCATGCAGGATATCAGTTAATGAAAATTTGGGTTTTAGTTTTTCTTTATCAGTGATCTAAACAGAGAAATCTAACAATCTCGGATAGGTTTGATCTTTAGTTTTACAGGTGATTTTAAAGGGAATCTACTGAAAGAGGTTGTTCCTCATGATTAAGCAAGTATCAGATTCCATGTAGTCGTGGGGTGGAAAGGAGGATCTTTCTGCAAATGCATTGTATAAAGAGATCAGCTGTTTAAAAGCCACTGATGAGAAGCAAGCAGGTGTTTGAAGCTGCTGGTGAACTTCTCCATGCAGGATGCTTCAGAGGCTGCAGTTGTGCATAAAGCTGTGTTTCAGCCACACTTAGCCAATGCTCACAAAGAGAAATGTTTACGTTTTCTCAGCAATACATGAAGACTCAGTTTTATTCACAGATGAGTGTCATGCTGCACTCCAGATGGATGGAGTTCTGGATGGTGAGTGGATGAGCATGTCCCAACAAGGTAGTGGAGGAGGGATAGTTTGGGCTGGAATAATGGGGAGTGTGATGGTTGGCTTCTTTTGAGTGTCTGAGGGTGTCAAAATGACTTCTGCAAAACCTGCAGTTTCTAACCATCCAAGGTATAAAAGGAAGAATCGTTCCTTCTGCAGTGAAGACAACGCTGCATCCCATGCTGCAGGAAATGCCATTGACTCTTTGGCTGCTTTGGGCATAAAGGGGAGAATACTCATTGTGGGGCCACCGTCATCCTCTGACTTCAACCCTAATGAGAACCTTTGGAGCATCCTTAAAAGTAAGATCTATAAGGGTGGGAGGGTGATTTCAAAGAAGGCTCCATGTTCACATGGATCTTGATTTTGATTCTATAAAAATGATGTATGTGATACAAAAAAGAAAATAGGTGCACTTTTTCAGTTTTTTGCAACTTATTTAATGTTTTACAATTTAAAACTGTCAGGCATAATCATTTGCAACACTAGGGGGAAAAAGCGAATTTTTTTATGATTGGAAGTTCTATCTGTCTAATTATCTATCTATCTATCTATCTATCTATCTATCTATCTATCTATCTATCTATCTATCTATCTATCTATCTATCTATCTCCCCCTCTCTCTCTCTCTCTCTCTCTATCTATCTATCTTCAATTTTTCTTTACTTTTCTCTGATATTTGATAAAAAACAAATTTGGTAGATATTTTCTTGAGTGTGTTATGTTCTTCAAATTTTACTTTGGTTTTATAAATCCAGTGAACATTTCTATGAAGATGTGGAAATCTACTATTCTCATTCTCTGTCTATTGAATAAAGTTTTAAATAAATTAAGAGAATGGGACAACATCCCACTCACCTCCCAGATGTTTACAGACAGAAGATGGGATGCTACACAATGGTAAACATAACCCTGAAACAACTTTTTTTGTCTCTCTGCTATCAAAGATTTTCCATGAAATGGTAAATTGTGTCAATTTTGACATCTGATATGTTGTTTATGTTGTTTTGAGAATAAAATATAGCTTTATGAGATATGTGAATCATTGCATTCTGCTTTCATATTACATTTTACGCTGTCACATCTATGTCTTTTCTCATGTTTATTTAATGCTGGAAACCTGTGTGCCTGTAGGTGGCGCTCATCGCTACGTTCACGTCCACGCCTCTCAGTTTTTTGTCCAATCAGGAGAGGACTCGTCGTGACGTATGCAGTCATCTGTGTTGGGCTGATTACGTGTAGCTCACCATAGCTGTAGCAGCTAGCTTGTCAGACGAGACACTACGAGGCTTCATTATTTATCGACTGTCACGGTTAGAGCTATTCTTTACATCCCAGCGGAGAAAGAGGAGAATTTCTGATCATTTGGAAACGCGACGAAAGAATATTTGATAAAGAATGATATGGTAAGAGGAAGGCGACATCAGTGAACGAGCAAGCTAACCACAGCTAACATCACCCGGTGGTAATGTTAACTCTCAGTGTTATGACTTGTGGAGATACATTTTCTAAACATTTTGTGAAAGTGTAATTGTACTTTTCTTATTGGATTAATTCCCATTAGACACATGGAGCTTTTGCTTTTCAGCAGTCTGTCAGCTAACGCATCTACACTGAATTAGTCAGGATAAACTGAAACCCAGCTATGGAATCAACATTACCTTACTGGACAGTACAGTTATCTGTTGCTCAGCTGAGTTAGTATGGGGTTTCTGACTTTTAGGAAAAGTACATGTATGCTAGTGACCCAAGCATTTTAAACGTCCTGTATAGTTTGCACTCCAAAAGAGGCATTCAAAAGAATTGTCATCTGCTTGGACTTAATAAAATCATTGGACAGCTGTAGGGAAGAATTTGGCTCCCAGTCCATCATGCCATGCCAGTTTGACAAGAACCAATTGTTTAGCATGCTAAAAACGGACCACAACCAAATTTTGGTAGCAGATGCCTTTCATTTGTATGCCAAAATATCCAAATTGGCATATCTTCATGATAATGGAGGCCAAAATCAGTGGGTTTTGATCTTATTGCAACATTTGTTATGGATGTAAACAGATATGCACAGTTATTAGTCTTGCCATTGAAAGAATGTCCTGCCTTTTTTTTTTCTTTTCTTCTTCTTTTTTTTAGATGTAGCAGAATGGAAACGACACAACAATCCTCATTGAAGTGGTATTTCATAAGCGTGCAGCTTTGCTCCAGCCCCCAAAACAAGGAGTTGTAAAATCCATGCATCAGGTGGAGGCACTAACCCAACAGAAACGCTCAAAAAGAGACGCCGAAGGGAAAGATATGTTTGCCAAATTGAAGAAAAAGATTGCAGAGGAGGCAGCCACAGCACCCCGGACTGGTGTGCGTATACCCCGTACCATTAGCAAGGAATCTATCACCTCAGTGGGGGCAGACTCAGGGGATGACTTTGTAAGTATTCTGACACCATCTGTAGTTTCTAGCCTACTGCTTCAAAATGCCATACTTTTTGTTCATAACCAACTACTGAATGATTTATTGTAGTGTCGAATTTTTTTATTCTCATATTATAAACCCCAACTGGGAATCTGGGACATTTTAGAAAGTGGTAAAGGGGAAAAAAAACTTATTTCAAGAAATACCACAATCATCATCTTAGGTATGTAATTGTGACAGGCCAACTTACTGGAACAAGTTCTACTTCATAAAGTATATTTATTAGCGCAAGTCGTTATGGAAAATTAGCAGGCTGAAGTAGAGTAACCGTCATTTACTTTGTCTATATAGTTATAAAGGGGTATTTGGTTGATCTTGGGGTGCAAGATCACCTGATTGCCCAGATAAATCTCCATTTAAAACAGACAGAGAGCCAACACATTTTGGACACTTTGAGCAGACATTGCACAGAATCACCATTGTCCACATCACTATGATGTATTATAGACTGAATATATGGAAAGCTTTGCAGCTAATCACATAGTTACATGAATTGGACCTTATGCATGTCATTCCTGAGTAGAAAATGATTTTTGCAAGTCTATTTCACTTTATTTTGAGCAGAAAATATTCTAGTTCAAAGAGTAACATAATTTTAGAAAAGCAAAAATAAATTCTTAGGCCCCCAAATTCCTTTTTGTGTTTTCTCCTTTCTGTGAAAACGCCTTTCTCTCTCGCCTTTACAGTGTACTGTTCTTGCTCAGCTCTGTCAAACACTCGCTCAGCTTCGTACAGCATTTTGAATGTGTATTACTAAACCAGCCAATCGCAGATGCACATGAAGTAATTCTGATTGGTTGTTTCATTTCCATTCAAATCCTGATCCAAACTCTGATAACACTGTAGAAAATGGCATCTTCATTTATTTATTGTATTTATTTTAAACTTTAAATAGAATGTATTAAAATGTAGCTAAAAACAACAACAGATTTCTAACAGAAGCTTCCTTTTTTACTCTTCGTTTATTATCTACAAAATGCAACAGAACAAAACAAATGAACCTCATTCATCATATTTTCTTATCGTTTTGTCTTAACAATAATTTTAAACACAATAATTGATTTTTGCTTTTTAGTTTCTTTATCCAGATTGTTCCATAAACCGACTCCGTACACTGAAACGCTATTTCTGATCTTGGTTTTTTTAAATATCTCGTATACAGAGTAGAGCTGCTCAGTTCAAACTGGATTTTCTGTTATATTGCGGAAATGCTTTTTTTACTTGGAGCATATAGTTGTTTTGATCATTTTGGCGGGCATGTAGGGATATCAACTCACGATTGTTTAAAAAAGCTTTGCTAGCACATGTAGGAAACTGCAGTATTTGTGGTGCTGTTCAGAACGAGACAGTCCGCTTGTATTGCATAGGTTAGATATTTTCTGTTCCACGTTATCACTGAAGCCACTTATTAGAACTTGTTTAATATCATTAGAAAGGGATGAAGGTTTTTTTTTTTTGTTACACTGCTTTTAAATTCAGTCATAGCGCAGAACTCAGTGTTGGATTTAAACACAGGTTAGGTTGGGTTACAGCGGCATTGCCGAGTTATCCTGCCAGCAGTCAGAGCATTGCATTGTAGAGTTCAAGCTCCAAATAGGCTGAATCCTAGTTTTCCCATGATGCAACTCTTTCCAGCTCACTTCATATCTTTAAGGCCATGTCTTATCTCTCCCTGCCCTTGTTTATAATGGAGGTTGTCCATCGTCACCGTTTCAAACTGAGTTTGTCCTGAGGACGTAATGGGTTTTCTCACACTGTATGAATTTATAGAGCTTTAAGCTTTAGACCTCGACTATTTACACAAGTTATAATTTATCAACCTTGAAGAGAAAGCTAATCATCAGAGAAATAAGTGTAGTGTGACAATGTTTGATAAATTCTCTGTATTACAGACATGTCTGAGTATTTGGTGCCTCCTCAGATCATGAAGGATGTAAATGTAAAGCTCTCCCCCCTACCCAGGCCGCTCTGAGATATTTAGGCCATTTGTCTTTTTGTTAGGGATTCTTTGGGATTCATTTTCATTTCAATGATGCTTGTGGCTGCGATCCAGCTGCATTAGTAATCCCCACTGTGGCCGGATAAGAGCCTTTTACCACCTCTGTCCATCACTGCCAAAATATGCAATCAGCTTCACATCTTTTCTGCTGGGGATGCTTCGAAAAAGTACTATAATCAATTATTTAAACTTATGGATTATGGAAACAGAATTAAAATACAATAAAGCTGTTGCAGTTTCACTTGTTAAACATGAGATCTTTATTCAGATTAGAGCAAGTTTTAGTGGAAAGGCATTTAATTCACTCATGATGTTGTTTCGAAGAGATCAGCAAGTTAGTTTTCTCTATTGCACCGTAACAGAGACGTGAAGGTTACGCATCCTATTTACTTGCATGTATTATATGTCGTGTCAAGTTTGTGCTTGAACTCTGGCTGGCTTTAGAAATAATCACCAGTCAGGCAGGTCCAGGTAGCAGGACACGGGTGTGACTGATACTGCTTTGGGTTGCATATTAGTAAGACACAGCGTTACCTTGTCTTTAGACTGACAGGATAATATGGAGCTTGTCTGTTTTTCTTCCCTTTATTACAGTATAAACACGCTCAAGTAGTAACAGATGTTTTGGTATTTATGTTTTTGTGTACTTTAGGTTTAGGACATAAATGTTGTTGTTATAACTTGTCAAGAGATCCCATCTTGCCCTAAAGCTCCATTCACTGGGACAAACATGCTGGCCTCGTGTCGCACTGGGAAAGCCAGACTTCCGAGGACCCAGATCGTCTCACTTGCACTTGGCTAAATAATTTAGTGAGAAGCAGAACTTTGGGCTAACATTTCAGATTGTCTTTTCGGTACCGCAACAAACAGTCTGTCCGGCTTGTTAGCATTACGCTAGCACCTTGTTTTCATCCATTTTATATGAATGCAAATAATTTACAAATATCAGTGTCATGAAAGACCATCTTATGAATCAGTCTCCAGTTTAGTGGTTGAAAATAAAGTAAGATCTGAAATTATTTAACTCTCATTTTTTCTCTGATTAAGCCACAAACTGTAAAAGATTAAGGATGTGTATATCTTACTGCAATGCCAGTTTGATACTATAATTTTTTTTTATTTCAAGATGTAAAACAATGAATATTGACATTTTTTAAAGGTAGAACCTCACATATGTGTGACCATCCTGCTTGAGTAGGGCTGGGTATCATCACTAATTCCCTGATTCGATTCGATTCACAATAGTCTATTTCGATTCGATTTCGATTAATTTACAGCTAATTGTTTAACAACACTTATT
>JAOXYM010000012.1:29908755-29922008 GCA_028567055.1 Leptatherina wallacei | reverse complement strand
TAGCTGAACATCTGACACCCCGAGCAAGAGAAAGCAGGAGACGGAGAGAGAGAGCTAGCAGCCATGCTAAACCCAAACAGAGAGAATAACACTTTCAGAGTACAGCTGGAAGAGCTAGTGGTTTGACTGAACACACAAACTAGGAACACAGGAAATGACAGAACACGCCTTACCGCAACATCAAGCCGCAACCGCAACGTCCAGTACCTATATCTTTTTGTCCATTTCACATCAGTGTCTTTGATTTGATCACACACAGAAACACTCCAGAATTGTTTTTTTCTCTACAACCATTCAGACTAAAACAGGGCCTTGCTAACAACACATCAAAATCACTTTTTGTTGAATATTGTTTTTTTTTAACTGGTTTGCAACCATGAATTATACAAGCATGTCAATTTGTTATAAAATGAGAGGTCAGTGGGCGGGGGGGGACTAAAAGGGGCAGTTTTGTGATTGATTTAATTTTTACACAACTTTAATGGGTTTCCTATAAAGGAATGAAAAATTGCTGGTTACATTTTCTTTCATGTTAATGTAAATGGGGATCAAAAATTGTCATTATAATGGAAGTCTATGCAACAAGTCTTGTAGTTAACAACTCCAACGTAACAAAACACCTCACAGTCAAAATACAGCAGATATGGATGAAACTCAAAAATCTCAAAAACACTGAAACGCACACTTTCCTCCCAAATTTCATGGTTGGGGAACAATCACAGCCAAAATTATTTCAACAAATGCACCTCATAGTGACACAAATTTCCTTAACAGGGCATAAGGGTTTATTAATATTTTTTATTGGTTATAGCATAACTACAATAATAGTGTCTGAACACAAAAAAAGAAAAAACAGCAACAACAGCAAACAGAAAATAACAAACAAATCCCAAACACCCCCAAAAAAAGTAAAACAAACAAACAAAAGCACTCTGGCCTATTCAGTGAATGAATAAAAGGAAATAAACTAATTGCTTCCTATCAAACTCTGGCGCCCTGTTATCACCTTTTACACAAGTAGTTCAGCTTTTTAAATTAACAGTTGGAAGCACTATTAGCAGTAGTCTATTAACTCTGACTGTGCCTTGGCTATATTTACTTCTTCCATTACCTTCTGTGAGAGTTTAGGTGTTGTCTCGACCCTCAGTTGTCGAGCCTGTTTTATCCAAGCCTTCTGCACACTGTTGGGCTCAATTTACATAATATTGCTGGACTTGACTGGCGGGGACAAAATAAGGATACAAAGTGAACGGAAAAGAAAAGAAGAATAGACAGAAGAAGAGGAGACAAAGATAGAGATAGAAAACAATGCCTTTTCAAATGAACACTGAAATGACTGTTGTTTATTCATTATCGTTTGTCCATTGTCCATTGTTACTTTCAAAAATGTATCCATGTTTTGCTAGCAGTACAAAAAGTATATGTTTTATTTTGTCCTCCAGTTTGGTAACCACTGATATAACTGATGAAGCATTCATTTTCACTCAGGGAAGAGTCAACGTGATATTTAGTTGTATTCATTCTCATACTAGACATGAAATTATGTTTTTCTATTAACATTTGGATGAAAATATTTTCATCTATTGTTGCTGTATCTGTCAGCATGTTTAGGTCAGTACATAACACATATTTCATCTTTTGCACTCCTTTTCTGTGTCTGTCTTTTCCATCTTACGTACTGTTTCTAGATGATCCACCACTTGCTCATTGTTAAGTGTTTTCTGGTTTACCACAGTTACCTCCATGCAAAGGGACCATTGGCACAATATACTTCCTGTTCTGAGAAATGTCCTTTAAAATCTGACAGCAGTGCCAACACACAACACACAATTTAACTATATAAAGTGGAAATAAATACTGTTGCAATGTGTGCACATGAAATTATGTATGTTGGCTGTCATTATAAAATATATAATTCTGCTATTTGTGTATTTTTAGTTTAATGGGGTCAACTTTTTCCAGTGTCTTGATATAGACAAACAGGTTCTTGATTCCTCATGTTTATTTTGAGTTGTTCCAATTGATCGGATCCTGAACCTGATGGAGGTTCTTTTGGGGCTCCTCATGAAATCATAAAAAGGGAGAGTGAACATATCTTTTTTTTTGTTTTTTTGTATAGCCATATGTGTTGGCATGTATGAGTTACATGTAGTACAACAGAACAAAAGAATAATTTGATGTTCATATTCTTTTCTGTCTCTAGTTAAAGTAAAAGGTCAATTAAAATGTTTTTGAGTGTTGAGATTTGAAAGGTACCAGGTTAGACAAAGACGTTCGTTAACACAATGGTTTTTAAACTTTTCTACCACGCTTCCTCTTTGGAGGAAAAAACATTTCCAGGCTGCAAGGCTCTCTGACTCACAGCCAGAGACCTGCAACAGGCTGGGTTCATTGGGGGGTTGGGTGGCCTACAAAAAAATGTTTCATATGTTTTGGGTATTGCAGAATATCATGTAGTTATCTTTCTTTGCTCCTTTTTTTAACTGGATTTGTGATCCAAGAATGGAGAGCATGACTATTAATGTATTTTTGAAACAATCTCAGTTCAAAATAATGTCAACATGAGCAGCAACATTTCAGAGATCTTCTGATTCAGTGAAATATGATGCAAGTTATATCAAGTATGTAAGGAGCAGGTTTAGCTAAAAATAAACCACTTTAAAGATCACTGTGTTTTGTGTGGGTGACGGTCTGTGTTCGGGTGATGGTCTGGATCACAGTTGCGATCAACGGGTCAGGTCCAAATTTTATTGGGAGATAACTGTGGGTAAGGGGTTATTTGATAATTATCATAAACTATGCGTGTTGAAAAAGTTGAAAAGGTTGAAAAATTGGGACACATGCAGGACTCAGCTCGCAGCTAGAGGTTTAATATGTTCAGAATTCCAAATGCGTAGCTAAGATGGGCCATTTTAACAATTTAATTCAGCTTTATATGCATAGTGCTGATTACGACAATGTCATCTCAGGGCGCTTCACATCATTCATAATCTCTTCTTTTATTTTAGGTGCATTTCCTGCTTGTGGTTTTCATCTTAAAAGTGTTGAGTTTCATCTTAAAAAAACTAAAGTAGCTTGCTGACCTAAGGGGATGTAATGTCTCAAGATGTTTTTAATTTGTTAGGCTTTCTGACATGTAGACCCATTTACTGTAAAACCAAAAACAAGATATCCACCTTCCTTCATCCGTTATCCATTTCATATCTCCCTCTCTATCCATCTTTAGTCCATCTCCCTGTCTCGTCACCATCTTGTTTGTATCCCAAAGAGTCCAGTACCTTCTTTGTTGTTGTTCTTCTTCATGTTTTTTGAGCGTTGGCAAAAAACTAATTTGTGCATTACTACCACCAACTGGTCTGGAATGTCGACCAGAATGTTTCTAAGTGCCTGAGTTTTTAAAAAAAACATCAATTCCCTCTCCTGCATTGTCACTGGTTTAGGATGTGTGAACAAATCCTAAACCTAACTTGTCTAAACCAAACCTTATTAATTCAACCAAATATGTACAATACAAACTAAAAGCAAAATTCAATGTTAATAATATACAATAAGCTGACCACACTTAGCCATTTGTCCCTAATCCTGATGCTAATGCTGAAGCCCAATGTGTTTGTATTTATTACTAGTCACTGAAAAATGGTTGGCCTTTGAAGAAAAGGAGCTGGAAATATCCTTGGTTCCAGTTAAGATCCAGATTTGCCCCGTTATCTCTTAAGTCCAGTTGTCCAGACTTTTTTTTCTCTTTAGAAGGTGAAGACTTGTTGTTTCTTCTCATGTGGGGCTGTTTAGCAGATAAGAAAACCATGCTGCTCTCTTGCAGGACAACTTTCCTTTGTTTGAGAGGGAGTCTCTTGCAGATTCTGAGTTGCAAACATAAACGTAACACTTCTCCGCTCCCGCAGGTGATGAAGATGATGGGTTTGAACAATGCAGTCCACTGGGTGGCGTGGTTCATCACAGGCTTTGTCCAACTGTCCATCTCTGTCACTGCTCTCACGGCTATTTTGAAATATGGTCGGGTGTTGCTGCACAGTGACCCTGTGATCATCTGGCTCTTCTTAACCATCTATGCTGTGGCTACTATTATGTTCTGGTGGGTGCGCCTCATTCTGACAAACCCACCACTCACTTTTCCACATATTAGCAGCTAATGGTAAAATCCTTCGGCACACATAAACATTCACCAAACAGGAAGCTTACAATGAGCTTTTGGTCACCATTTTTTGTTTGTTAATCATTTTGTCAGGGTAATGCAGACACAGTTTTCTCATGGTTGATATAAAAGTATAAATGCGGGAAGTCCGTGTAATGCCTCATTTCTGTTTTCCAGTTTTTTGGTGTCCGTGATCTACTCCAAAGCTAAACTGGCCTCAGCTTGTGGAGGAATCATCTACTTTCTCAGCTATGTGCCCTACATGTATGTAGCCATTAGAGAAGAGGTGGCCCATGATAAAATCACTGCCTTTGAGAAGTGCATCGCTGTAAGCCCTTTTCAGTTTAAGACTATCTGTGTTCGGGGTTATGTAGTCAATTCTGCTTTAATGTATGTGTTGCCACTGAGATGTTTTGCTCGGATAATCCAGGTGATGAAACCATCTGGTTCTTTCTCCCTTGTCCAGTCTCTCATGTCCACCACAGCCTTCGGCCTTGGCTCAAAGTACTTTGCGCTGTATGAGGTTGCAGGTGTGGGCATCCAGTGGCGGACCATCAGCCAGTCACCTGTAGAAGGTGATGACTTTAACTTGGGGCTCTCCATGATGATGCTCATCATAGATGCTGGAGTGTATGGTGTGCTCACCTGGTACATTGAGGCTGTTCATCCAGGTGAGAAGTCGCCACTTGTTCAGTCCAAACATCTAGTTCCCAGTTTCTAAGATTCTGATTTCACAGGAGTGTTTCTTTTTTTTTTAGGGATGTACGGACTACCACGCCCGTGGTACTTTCCTCTGCAGAAGTCCTACTGGTCAGGGAGTGGGCGAGTAGAGACCTGGGACTGGCCATGGTGTGGAGGAGGGGCTTCCAGACTTAGTGTAATGGAAGAGGATCAGGCATGTGCTATGGACCAGCGGAGATCAGGTACAGAAAAGTGCTCATTATATACAAGATGTTCAGGGTCTAATGCAGTGGTTCTCAAATATACACACGGATATATAGGCGGGGGGCATGCAAATGTTAATTGAGTATTACTTGAAATTTGTTATACACTACACTTAAGGTATCTTAGAGACATGCACTTCAATAAGTTAACAGCAACTCACTTAAGATAAGTCACATGAACTTAATACTGTTACAAAGTAAGTGAGCAGTACTTGCTTTTAAATAGAATGCCTTCGTTTTGCTAACCTGAAAAGAATTCACAAAATGGCATTATGAAATCCATAGTACATTTTTTACTTTCATTAATTTTCTGTACTTGGGGCCGTATTCACAAAGAATCTTAGGGCTAAAAGTAGCTCCTAACTGGCTGATTTAGGAGTAACTCCTAGAAAACGTGGGCGTGTCGGTCCTAAATTTAGGACTCCTAAATTTTTCGTTTAAGAGTATTTCACAAAGCATTTTAGCTCTAAAACTAGCTCCTAAACCTGAAAATGGTAAGTAGTAGTCAGGAGGACTCCAAAAACACTAAGATTAAACCAAAGAGGAAATCCACCGATTGCTGCTGCGGTAAACCACGGGACCGAATCAATGTTTGGGTAAACTTTAATGATGCTGGGCTTTTAAAAAGGTCTGGCCTGCACTAACATCACTGACGAACAGTAATAACACACTAACACCGGAGATAAAAGTTGTGACTACATTACATTATTTGGCTCCAGGGAAAATGCAGTGATGTGGTGCAGACAAACTCATATCTCAGCCATTGATAAGCAGAATCATTCATCAAACAATAAACGCCCTCTGCAGACCCCATATCATCCCACAATTTCTATGTAATTGATGTTTGTTTAAAATGAAAATGAAAAATAAATCTTTTTAAAAGAAAGAAGTGACTTTTATTTCATATCATTTGATCCGCAGCAAACCCTTGCAATAGGATGTGCTGCCGTGTCTTTCCAACCCGCGGGTCCTGCAGGTGTAAAATAATCTTGCCCACCCCACACAACCGAAACAATTTTCACAACCCACCTCGCTATTATATACACGCTAAATATGTAATTGAAAGCTGTTTTTTTTGGTCTGAAAAACGTGCGTGGCTGTTTTGACATAAGATTGCAGGTCATTGCATCATTGCATTATTTACCTGCCCCACTTTCACCACAATTAAAGTGAAAATTTCTTGATCTGACCCGATCCGTTGGACACTGCGGGACCGGCGGGTTAAAGGTTGGCGCGTGCATCACTATCCTGCAGCATCTCTGTCATGAATTTACTGAAAGAGACCTAAAACAACCAAAGACCCAAGACGGCAAATCACAGTGTCAGCAAACATGACATCATCCAAAGTCAACTCCGCCCTTTGTCTTAGCTTTAGAGTCCTCTCAGTTCCTTAGTAAAAGTTACTCTCAGCAGCTTTGTGAACAGGTTTTAAGAGGGAGCTCTTAACTAAAAACTTTTAGTGGTATTTAGGAGTCCTCTTAGTGGTGAGATAAGATTCTTTGTGAATACGGCCCCTAAATCTTAGTCCAATTCAGGGTTGCAGGGAGCTGGTGCCTATCCTAGCCTATGATTAGCAGGCGAGAGGCAGGGTACATACTGGACAGGTCGCCAGTCCATCGCAGGGTCTACACAGAGAGACAAACAACAATTCACGTACACTACCATTCCTAGGGAGAATTTAAAGTGACCAATCAAGCTATCATGTGTTCCTTTGAACTGTGGGAGGAAGCCCAGAGTACCAACACATACTTGGACAGAACATGCTAACTCCACACAGAAAGGCAACAGTTCAAACCTCTCCCAGCCGAGGCTTGAACCAGCAGCCTTCTTGCTGTGAGGCTGCGGTGCTACAAGCAACATGCTATTTATTGTGAAACTTGTCTGAAAGTGACCATCAAAGGTCAAGTTTGGCTGAACTAATTGCTATATTGACGAGACATTTTCTTATACAATGCAATTTTTAGGTCACACCATTTCTGTAGCGCCACAATACTTTTAAGTTTGCCATATTTGATCTTAATCAAAAAATTGCATATGCAATCTGAATAACAGTACTTGGCCATAAAGCAATTTTTGTTTATGCATTGATTAATTGTTCAGCCCTAGTCCAAACCCTTCTGTTAGCAGAAAACCAGACCAGTCAGTGAATAGAAGGGAAAATACAGGTCATGAAAAAGCAGCAACCTTCACTGGAAAAATGTGAAGCCTATGTGGAAGTGCCAATAATTGCAGTTCACCCCTCCTCCTCTAGGGCAGAGGTTACCAACTGGCAGACCGCGGTCCAGATCCGAACCCTGAACCCGTCCCGTAAGGACCCTGGCCAAGAAAAAAAAGATATAGGCTATGGGGTGATATCTGAAGGGGTGCTTTCATTTTAATTTGCGCAACTTTTGTAGCCTTTACGGTAGTGGTGAGGAAACAAGCAGGCCAACTGCATGTGAGTTTAGCCATTCAATGTGATAACAGTCACCCAATCAAGTTTCTCAGCAGTAAACTTTGAAACGCTGCAGCGCAGATAGACGAGAGTTTTTGACCACAACAGGTAATTTGTAGTAAACTTGCTTTATTGAACCACCAAAAAAACTCTGGCCTGTGGAGTTTACCGTCGAAACCTGCCCTACCGCTACCTGCAGATCTGGAAAAGAAACCACTTCACAACCCTTTTACCCTACGCTCAAGTATAAATACATACTGCCCGACACCTCAGCAATGGTGGGAGGGATAGATAAAGTAGGAAAAGACGCATTCTAAAAAAAAAAAGTAGAGTAGTAAAAGTGATATTTTTTTTAATTATAATTTAGTGAAATTAGACATTGTTTTTTTTTATTTCATTTATTTTAAAGAATAATCATAAACATAGGGGTCTTTGGGCCATGCTTTGTCTGGTTCCTCCCCTAGACACCTATTTGCCATGGGTGACCCTACCAGGGGCGTAAAGCCCCTGACAACATAGCCGCTAGGATCAATAGAAGTCTCAAACCCCTCCACCACGATAAGGTGGCGGCCCAGAGAGGGGCCGAAAGACCCTTATGACGACATCGAGCATTGGCACAAGGTTTCCCTTGCCCGGACGCGGGTCACCGGGGCCCCCTCCTGGAGCCAGGCCTAGGGGTGGGGCACGGGGCGATAGCCTGGTGGCCGGGCCTCCGCCACCAAGGTCGGGCCCAGCCCAAAGAGGAAATATGGACCCCCCCTCCTGTGGACCCACCACCCGCGGAAGGGGCCGTAGGGATCAGGGCGGCAGCCAAAGGCAGGGACCCTGGCAGTCCGATGCCGCTGCAGAAGCTGGCTCTAGGGACGTGGAACGTCACCTCTCTGGCGTGGAAGGAGCCTGAGTTGGTGCTCGAGGTTGAGCGATACCGGCTAGATATAGTCGGACTCACCTCAACGTACGGCTTGGGCTCTGGAACCCGTGTCCTCTGAGAGGGTCTGGACCTTCTTCCACTGTAGAGTTGCTCACGGTGGAAGGCGCGAGCAGGCATGGGCATACTGGTTGCATAGTTGTCAACTGATCACCATCTGGTGGTGAGTTGGCTCAGATGGTAGGGGAGGATGCCGGTCAGGCCTGGCAGGCCCAAACGTGTAGTGAGGGTCTGCTGGGAACGCCTGGCGGAGTCCTCTTTCAGAAGGAGCTTCAACTCCCACCTCCGGCGGAGCTTCAACCATGTGGTGAGGCGGGGGACATTGAGTCAGAGTGGGCTGTGTTCCGCGCCTCCATCGTCGAGGTGGCCAGCCGGAGCTGTGGCCATAAATTCGTTGGCGCCTGTCGAGGCGGTTATCTGCGAACTTGTTGGTGGACAGCGGCATTGAGGGATGTCATCAAGCTGAAAAAGGAGTCCTATCGGGCTTTCTTGGCCTGTGGGACTCTGGAGGCAGCTGACAGGTATCAGCAGGCTAAGCGGAGCACGGATTCAGCGGTCGATGAGGCAAAAACTCGGGCATGGGAGGAGTTCGGAGAGGCTTTGGAAAACGACTTCCGCACGGCTTCGAGGAGGTTCTTGTCCACCATCCGGTGGCTCAGGAGGGGGAAGCAGTGCTCCATCAACACTGTGTATAGTGGAGATGGGGGGCTGCCGACCGCGACACGGTCTTCGTCCTGGTCGTGGAACAGTTGACCATTTCTATACCCTCTTCAGGGTCTTGGAGGGGGCATGGGAGTTTTCCCAAGTATGCAGGTAAAAGTACAGAAAACTCGATGTCAGAAAGTAAATTTGAAAAACTAACATGAATTAAGTTTGATGCATTATTTCATCTTTATTCAGGAAGGTGTTTGCATTTAGAGGATACTGCAACAATTAAACAGAAGAAAACAGAGGAATATAAGAACCATATTACCCAGTTGAGAGAATTGGAAAAGGAACATCAATCTGCAGATGAACCCATTATATATGAAAAAATTGAGACTCTGATAAGACTGATTGATGAATCAATATTAAAAGAAATTGATAAGAAAAAATACATTTTTACAACAAAAATACTATGAAACAATGAAGAACTTAGTTGATAAAATACCTCAGTCTTGACCAGAAAAACCGTCTTGCAGAACTTTAAAGTTAAACTGTCAGTGTAAAAGATCCATTCTGTGACCGTTTCATCTACAGATCCACAATCTGCTTTCTCCGTTGCTTGCTGAAACTATGCCGACTGCATGCGTTAATCGTGGGATAAAAAAATTACCGCCGGTAAAGGAATTTTTGTTAACGCATTATGTTAACTTTGACATCCCTAATATATATGTATATCATTTTACTGACAATAAAACTTGCGTTACTATTGTAAGATGAGATTCATTTTTGGTTAACAGTGAACGGTGAACAGAAGTTTCACATTTGTAGCTATATTGTGCTACTGCTGTAGTGGAAAAGAGGCAAAGTGATACAGATGGAACTGGAGACTGCGCTCAATGTTTGAGTTGAAGAAGAGTTGACGGGTGCTAGCTAAAAATAAAGCAGCATCAAATGTTCGAACCAGAATTTGTCCCCGAATTATTTCTCTTACCCAATTTAGTTAATAGTTAATGCATAAGACACAGATAGCATTACACTATAATTCTGATTGACTGATGAAGAGTAAATTGAAAACAGAAGTTTCTCGGATAGTGAACCTCATCCAGGAGATTTGCTGTGTCTACCAGCACATTGTCAAGAGCATGTTCATTGATTTATTTATTTTCCAAATAAAAACCAAATATTAAAATGCAGTTAAATTTTTAGAACGAGTAATGGGAAAGTATTTAACTTTGTTTCTTAGAAGTTTATTTTCATGTTTGATCATATACTCCATTGGTTTCTCTCTGTCTTCATGACTCCAGAGGAACTGCGAGGCATCGAGGAGGAACCAAGCCACTTGCCTCTTGTGGTTTGTATCGACAAACTAACCAAAGTGTACAAGACTGGCAGCAAGCTGGCTCTCAATAAACTGTGCCTAAACCTCCACGAAAACCAGGTGGTCTCCTTCCTGGGACACAATGGTGCTGGGAAGACCACAACCATGTAAGGGGAACATGAAAGATGCTGAAAATCAACACAGTAAATACAGTTTCCTTCCAAACATCATCAAAATTACTTTTCATGTCATGGAGTTCTAATAATAACTGGTGAGTTTTACTTTAAATGTTAATCTGACAGTCATGAAATGTTGGTCAGTATTTCCCATTTGAGATGGTAGGTACAGAGCTACAGGGATTGTTTCATCATGGATATAATCAACCGTGAAAAAAACCTTGCCAACCATCACTGCACAGGGCAGAATATGGACATTTACATGGTGGTTGGGCATCACCACCATCATCACAAATGCTGCACACGTCACACTGTGAATATTTACATGGTGTTTAGGCATCAGCCTCACCACCACCATCATCAATGACACCCACATCATCACAGTCATCGCCTAAACACCACTTGGTCACACTCACACCATCATCACCACTACCATGCAGCAGTAACCTAGTGGTTACAGAGGTAGGCTTTGGTCTGGAGGACCTGGAATTCAAGTCCCTAGGCTGGCAACTGAGGTGAACCACGTTGTGGTAGTGATGGTGGTAACTGAAGTGAACCACTTTGGGCCCCTGAGCAAGGCCTTTAACCCCCAACTGCTTCCTGGATGCTGAAATCTGGCCTGGCAGCCATATATATCACCGACACTATTATCGACACCACCACCATAACTTGAGGGGTGTCGTCTCCATATCTAGTCAATGAGTTTCTATGAACAGCTGATTAAAGAGAGAACTTGTTTATTAAGATTCAAAGTGGATTTTTTTATTGGGTTATGTTTTTATATGGTTAACAATTTTTTTTTCTTTAAATGGGTGCTGTTGGTGATTTGGTGATACAAATCTTGGTCAGAAAGTCTAATTATTTTACCACTTTTCACTTTTATGACTTTTATTAACCACCTACACTTTTTTTTCATAGGTCCATCCTGACAGGCTTGTTTCCGCCTACATCTGGTTCCGCTATTATTTATGGTCATGACATACGTACTGAGATGGAGCGGATTCGTCAGAACATGGGAATGTGTCCTCAGCATAATGTCCTGTTTGACAGGCTGAGTGTAGAGGAACACCTCTGGTTCTACTCTAGACTTAAAGGCATGGCTGAAGAAGACATACGCAAGGAGATGGGCAAGTGAGTTGTCCTTTGCTGAATTAATAAAGTTTAGTTTATCAATTTCCTGTTGGAATCAGGAGCTCTTGAAACAAACATTCCTGAAGCAGAGAGATGAGGTGGAGGAATTAACTTTTCTTTGTGTGCAGAATGATTGTCGACCTGGAGTTATCTAACAAGCGTCACAGCCTGGTACAGACGTTGTCGGGGGGGATGAAGAGGAAGCTGTCTGTGGCCATTGCCTTTGTTGGTGGTTCCAGGGCTGTAATTCTGGACGAACCCACAGCAGGGGTGGACCCCTATGCCCGCAGGGCCATCTGGGACCTAATCCTCAAGTACAAACAGGGTGAGTGATACTAGATAACCAAGAGGACATCCTCGTGTTTTAAATCCTTTTCTCGAGTTGTTCTTGATGTGCCTTATGGAAGATGGAGACAATCACATTGACCTACTGCTGTTCTTCCTCTGTAGTTCACATCATGCCTTTACTCACAGCTTCCTTCTGTTATTTATCTTTAATATATTGTGTTTTTGTTAACCATCTGAGCCTCATTTCTAATTCTTTGGATCATGATTTTGTTATTTCATGTTGTTGAATTACTTTACCATCAAAACTGCTAGATCTCCAGCACCCAGGAGGGCACTTAATTTCTCAATTATTTCTCAGGAACAGTAGTGTGCAACTCTGTTGGGTAAATTGTGATGGATAGCTTACCCTTTAGGTCAAGGGTGTCCAGAGTTGATCTTCAAGGGCTGCTGTCCTGGAATGTTTCCCCATGTAGCACACCTGAAACAAATTGATGGGTCAAACTTGCTTGAGAAGAACTTAACAAAAAGCTGTCGAGAAGAATCATTTAATTTGAATCAGCTGTATTGGATAAGGGAGACATCTAAATTCTGCAGGATTGTGAATTTCAAGGACCAGAGCTGGACATCCCTGCTTAAGGTGATCTACAGTAGTTTTCCAGGCTGTATTACTGTATATCATGTCCAGAAGGTTTACAATCCAGCCACAAAATGTATTAATCATTCAGAGCCTATATAGTAAATCTACATTGAGTGATCGATGATAACACCTTTATTTCTCAAATTTTTAGCATAAAAAAAAATTCACAATCACTACTATGTTGCTAAGAAACCTCTTTTGACTAGGAACATTATGATGAAGCCACTTCCTATCAAACTTTCCACCAAAAATCAGCTGAGATGGAGTTGGTTTAGTGAGGATAGTGGGTAAATACTAGCATAAAATAAATGGTTTCTGTATGTGTCTGCTTCAGTGCTAATGTTTTTCTCCAGAAAGCCAAGACTTGAGGGAATGACATACAGATGAGAAAAGGCTTGGTCACTGTTGATCTGTGTGTATCTGTATTTATACAAAGTACTGATATTTCTACAAAAGTAAATTAAAAAAGATTATGGATCTGCGATCAATAAGTGATTAATTACAAGTTAACTCAGGACACTCATTAAGTGATTTCTCCGCGTACTTTGGACTCTTCAGGACTTGTTATTATGAGTCTCCATGACAACGGGAGACTTGTT
>JAOXYM010000012.1:29887330-29901852 GCA_028567055.1 Leptatherina wallacei | reverse complement strand
GTCAAAATGACCGACGGCCTTCAGATTTTTCCGTCATTGTTTTAAAAAACCGGTCAATGACGGAAAATATCCGGTTATATATATATATATATATATATATAAACTAACATATAACATATATATATAAAATATATATATGTGTGTGTTATATATATATATATATATATATATATAACACAAACACACACATACTGTACATATAGTGCTGTGTAAAAGTCTTACACACCAAATATTAGTTTATACATTGTCTTAGATGTTTATTCAGTGGTTACAACAGAAAGCTTCCTATATATTTTCTATTAGATTTGTTTTTAGATCCAACGCTAATTTCATCAGCCAGCCAACAATATGCAACTGTGAAAGATGGCAAATTCTTGACTTACCCTTCGAATCTGTGGAAGTCTCCCGAATTGGTTCCTGGGTCTGCATTTGTCCCTACATCTAATACAAAAGGAAAACATAAGTAATTATGTAGCACTAAAACATCATCCATGGTGACAAACCTAGCCTGGCTTTGTATGTATGTATATATACATACATACATACAATAGACCTACAATACGTATGCTAATTTTAGTGTAGAAATACCTGCACGCACACACTTTTTATGTGCAAAAAGTGACAGGAGGGGTTGTGCAATATAAATAACTCCTTAAAAACCTGCAATAGTGTGATGGCGATTTGAGCACGTGTAATGTGCAATAACTTGAGCATAAACATCTTTGCTCCTGAACACTTAAGCACTCAAGCACTTTGGCACTGAACAACTCAATTCAGATGGTATCCTAATTCTTGGTCTACTATACGTATTGTTGTTTTGGTTTGTTGTGCTATTTCACTGATGATGACATCAACATGCCAATGGGAGTAACGATTATAATCAACCACCGTTTGAATTGTCGACATTTACATGCAAAAGTTTCTTAAAATGTATTCTCCCCGTCATAAATAATTATAAAAGACAGATGTTATCATAATGCATGGTAAACATGCACGTTCTCGTTAGCATGTTTGCTAACTTTAGACTACTTAATTGAGACTTACCCATGCTATTTATATCTGATGACATTGCTTGCACGATGGGTAAATTAGCCAAAATGCTGACCATGGCATCGTAAATCTGAACCTTATTCCAGCCTTGCGTCGACTCCACTTTTGCACAGACTCCGTCTTTCAGCCAGGTAGCGTTGTTTCAGAGTTTTCCACTTTCCACTGCAGAGGATTTGCCACAGCTTTGCGAAACCCTTCTCCTTCATTTCCTTTTTTAAATCCTTTTACAACTCAGAATTTAGCTGTTTGCTATCAAGCATAGCAGTTATATTTTTATCTTTAATGCTTTCTAAAAAGATTTGCGTCTCCTCATCCGTCCATACATACCGCGTCATCCTTACTTGAAGCAAACTAGTCACGTGACCCCCTTACATCACATTTGCTGACTGGTAAATCCGGAAAAAGTTTCCATAACACTTTTGCGATATTCTTCCTCATGAGAGCGTAAAAACTTTTTGTGATATTTGAGAAGTTTTTCGAAATTGAGCTATTTCTTTTGCCTTTTTTTTTATTGCGATATTAGGTTTTCCTCAAAGTGGTAATGGAAATGCAGCTAACGTCACCCACCTCACTCAGGACATGGTTGAAGCTCCTTCTGACAGGGGACTCTGACAGGCGCTCCCAGCAGACCCTCACAACATGTTTGGGCCTTGCAGGCCTGACCAGCATCCTCCCACACCATCTGAGCCAACCAGGCAGTGTTCAGTTGACAGCTTGACAGCTCCGCCCCTCTCTTCAACCAAGTGTCCAAGACATGCGGCCGCAAATCCGATGATACAAGTACACAAAGGTGATCCTTGTCCTGTGAAGCATCCTGACCCAGGGAAACATTCTGTTCCAGGATAGAATCCTGGTCCTCACAAACATTGTCATCCAGGGAAGCATTGTTGTACAGGTGAGCATCCGGGTGCTGGATAGTATCCTTGTCAATGTGAGCATCCTGTTCCAGGGAAGCATCCTGTCCTCGAATACATCTTTGTTCAGGGGAACATCCTTGTCCTGGGGAGTATCCTGAGCCTGGGAAGCATTGTGGTCCTGAGAAACATTCTTTTTCAGGGAGCATCCTTGTCCTTGGAAGCATCCTTGTCCAGGGAAACATTCTGGTCCAGGATAGCATCCTGGTCCTCACAAATATTGTTGTCCAGGGAAGTATAATTGTCCAGGCAGTCATTCTGGTCCTGTGAAACATCCTTGTTCAGGGAAGCATCCTTCTCCAGAAAAGTACCCTTTCACAGGGAGGAATCCTTGTCCGGAGGAACATCCTGATCTTGGGAGGCATCATGGTCCAGGAATGCATCCTTGTCCAGGGTAGCATTCTTGTCCTAGGAGGCATCCTTGTCCAAGGAAGCATCAGATCATGATGACAAGCTTGTTTAGTTTAGGTCTGTTTATATTTCACCAAAACATGCTAAACATGGAGTGCATGATTGAATCTTTGAACGAAACAGAGAAATTGTCAGGAGAGGCAAGGGGTCATCAAACACGTCATTTCATACATTAATTATACCTCTTGCTTTTCTATAGTTTATGAATGGGACACTAACTGGTGCATCATGAGTCTTTTGGTCTTGTTTTACAGGAGATTTACCACCACTGATCTTGTCTCCATCTCAGTATCATAACTACACCCAACCGAGAGGCAACTTCATCCCTTATGCTAATGAAGACAGACCCCAGTACAGGTAGCATTACTTTTCCTTTTCTTTCTTATGTTTCTAATAGGTGTTATGTATCCTTTTTTTAAATTTGTTTTTAGTTCTTTCTTTTTACTTGGTGTACCCCCAAAAAACATTGTGATCTGGATGTTGCTTTATCCTTGGGACACTTTACCTTCCTTGGCTCCAGTGTTGGCATCACCGGTTCATTTGTGGTCAGAGAGGCAGTTGATTCTGTTGGCAACCATGTTTCCATCCATCTGTCCTAGGACACCTGTAGCTTACCATCATCATGTATGAATGTGGAGTGAATTGCATTCAAGGTAGCTCGGAAATCACAACTCTCACAGTCTACCTCACACAAAGACAACTATGACATTAAAAAATAAACAAATCAGGATTAATTTCTGTTTAAAATCTATGTTGGCTTCCTAACAGCTTACATTAGTATTATATCATGATAAATATCCTGTTAGAATAGATCAAATTAAAAGTAAAAAAAAAGATTTTTGAAAGTTATGCGATTAATATGTGATTAATCGCGAGTTAACTCAGGACCCTCATGCAATTAATCAGCATTAAAAATTTTAATCGACTGAGCACTAATTATCATCATTAACTAAGCATCTGGAGTTAAACATTATCATTCCAAAAAAATGACATTAGCCATGTGTCCAGAAAATCTTTCCAACAACCTGGGCACAGGTTCTTTTTTAGAATGACAATATCAGAATATATAAAGGTGAGATTGTTGTTCAGGCAGCATTAAACAAAATTTTTACACAATGGTCACCACAGTCCAGACTGGAAACCCCACTTGACAGTCTGGGATGTGCTGGAGGAGACTTTCCACACATGTAATTGGATTGAATTGGACTGTATCTATAGAAATAAATCTAAAACTTTACAGTAAAAATATGTGTGAGGGTGTGACTGTGAACTGATATAAAGGAGGAGATAACTGAAGTCATCAGTGACACCAGAAGCATCTTTATTAGAAATAAATAGTGCACCATCTGATTGAGTCCTCCTACTGTTTTCAGAAGTAAGCTGTCACCAGATGCCAGTCCACAGACGATCATCAATACCCTCCGTCTACCTTCTGGTGTGGGAGCCACCTGTGTCCTCAAAACCCCTTACAACAGCACCCTGGACCAACTGGCGCAGACCCTAAATCCCTATGCCAACAACTCCAAGACCCTGGCTGCTCAATACTTTGACTCAATGTGTCTGGACTCCTTCACCCAAGGGGTCCCATTGTCCAATTTTGTCCCCCCTCCACCTTCGCCAGCACCTTCAGATGATCCAGACCCTCATTTTGAGGATGGAATGTGGAACTTTACAGTTATCCCCCCAACCACAGCTCATGGTGAGTAAATCATAATTAACTTTATGTTACATTTTAGAGATGAAAACTACAGCTTGATATCTTCTGACATGTTCTGCCATACTGTGAGATGTTATTACATTTTGTCTGAGATGTTACAGCATGTTCAGATGTTTCTGTGTAAACACATTTTCTGATGAGTTCTGACATCTTCTGACTGGTAATGACATGTATGACATGATCCAACATGTTATGACATGCTAAGGCACTTCGTGACGGGTCATGGTGTGGACTGAAATATTATGAATTGTTATTATATGTGCTAATGTGTTTTGATATGTTAGACATGTTAGGACATTTTGTCTGATGCAGTATGGCATGCATAACATATGCCGACATGTTGTGGCATGTTATTTTGTGTTTTGACTTATGAAATGTTTTCAAGTTTAAAAATTTGCCATGTATAACTTTTTAGTTTTCTCGGTGCCCCTTATTGACAGCTAATTCAGCATCCATCTTGCATTCCACCTGTACTGTGAGCTTTCTTCAGCAAGCAAAACATCTTTATCTTTTTCTGTCTGTTCCTCACTTTCTTTTCCTCTCCTCCTCTGATAATGTCTTCTTGCGTTTCTTTCCTGAATCAGCCAAGGTGCACATTCAAATCGACCAGTGTGTTTATATCCGCTTGCTAGGGTGTTACGCGGTGCATAAAGTGAAACTCAACTGCAACGTCACGCAGCATCCCCACTGAAAAAGTTATATAGTGCGGTTTCTAAGCGGGAGACTGCTGGGCAGCGACAGCTCCAGAGGTGCACACAATAGATTTCACTGTGCCATCAAACGAGACAGGCTGTAAACAAGTTTAATTATGCTGTAAAGTTGGCCTTTTTAACATGGGAGTCTATGGGGATCTGCTCTGTTTTGCAGCCAGCACCTAGCGGGTGAGGGGGGAACTGCAATTTTTGGCACTTCCGCATAGGCTTCAAGTTTCTAAGCCCGCGGTTGCCGCTTGGTTATTGCGTGACCTTCTTGGCCTCAAGAATCAAAACTAAGTTTAACCAATCACAGCCACTCCACGTGGTACTCCAGCTCTCTAATTGTTTTTTTAAAATCATTTTTTCGACTCAATTAAATTAAAAAAGATTGATTGATTGATTGATTGATTGATTGATTGATTGATTGATTGATTGATTGATTGACGACTCAGCAGCAGCATTAAAACAAACAAAGCACTATGCAACAATAAAAACATGCAACAAAATATATAATTGAAATCAAAAAGACCAAAAGTGCAGATTCCTGCCCTAGTCCGATCTCACCGTGGTGCCCATTTATGCTTGACCCAGAAGACTGTTACGCAGACAGACGGACACTGTTGTCTGTCTCTTACGTCGCTTGCATGTGTAATTTGGTCTCTTTTTGGGGGCCTTGTGGATCTGTTTTTTAATGCTTGAAACAGAGCAGTACCACTGGAAACCATGGGGACAGTGTTGAGCAGCATAGCTGACATACTACCAGCAAAAGGAACAAGACAGAGAACAAGAGAAACAAGAACAAGAAAAACAACAAGGGCAACAATTCCAGAGATGGCGGGTCGCCATATGGCTGGACCTTTTTAAAAAAAAGGCTGTATGAGTATGTCCGGCATATTGGGTGGTTTCAAACAACTTTACAGTGGTGCATTACTGCCACCAACTGGTGTCTGAAATTGATGTCAGTAGGTGGAAGTGAACTCTGAACTCAGCACTGCTAACTAGTGAATAGATTTACTTAACAATGGCAACGCATGGAAATATGAGGGCTGGGATGTATGAAAACGTTTGAAATGGACATACCTATTTAAGTACATAATGGAGCATAAATATGTCTTTACAGTGCTTTCACTGAAAGTCTTTTAATTTGGTTTAGTTTAAAATGATCCCACACTTGGCTAACTTTTAACTTTTTCTCTGGCCTCCTCCAGTTGTTTGGATAGGACGAAAATTAAAGCCAACAGCTGTGTTCAGAAAAACATGTTCTGCACACCACAGAACCCCCAGACCAGAATCCTGCAGGGGTGACTTACCATCCTGCACTAAATAAACATCTGCCCGCTCCCATTATATTTCATTTACAAAATTCCAACCCAGTTTTCTTCTTCCTGCTTTTTCAAGACTGATTAAGATGTTTAAGGCTGTACACGTAACTAGTGTATATCATCTAGACAGCAAGCAGTGACGTTTTCAAGGTGGTTTGGTCCGCTGCAGTGAAGTGCAGTTTGACCAAACAAAAGGAAGCTGTGAAATCTTTAATCCCTTTTAGATCAGACCGAGTCACTATCCTGGTGTGAAAAGCCACAACACAATAAGCTACAACAGTCCACAATAAGCCACAACACAATAAGCTACAACACTCCACAATAAGCCACAACACAATAAGACACAACACACGTTACACAGTTATGGCTTGTTGTGTTGTTTGATTGTGTTGTGGTTTATTGTGTTATGGCTAATTGTGGTGTTGCTTATTGTGTTGTGGTTGATTGTGGAGTTTTGTGGCTTTTGTAATGCTGTGACACTTCTGGGCCACCGTATGTTCGTATATAGACATAAATTCAAAATACTTATGACCTACTCTTCATAACCCAAGCTGTGTTATGTTAAGACGTAGTATATCTGACATCAAAATATATTCCAATATACAGACCCTCTCTTTCCAGCTCTGTGGTGTTGGATCTTAATGTTGCTGAATGTGTCCATGAATTTAAGTAGAGAGTAATGTCTCTATTGTGTTTTCTTAGAGCCCGTCACGTCTCCTCCAACCCTTCCTTTGTCGATCCACGAGCCTGTGCGGTGCATCTGCTCCATGCAGGGTACAGGCTTCTCCTGCCCCAGTGGTGTTGGAGGACATCCAACCCTGATGAAGGTGGTCACAGGGGACATTCTGGTGGACATCACAGGCAGGAATGTATCTGAATATCTGCTCTTCACATCGGACAGATTGAGGCTTCACAGGTGGGAAAGAAAAAACCTTGGATGTAAATATGACATCACCGCACATATCTTATTCATTTAACTACTGCTGCTTACTGTGAAGACTATTAACTCTTTTTTTTAGAACCGATGTCACTCTGCTCTCAGACTGGTGCAAACCATGAGTCACAGCTTAGTTAATAGATTAAACATTTGTCTGTAAATATGGTAGTTACCCTTTCAAAGAGCAGATTTCAGGGAGAACCATATTTCTTTTATTTAATCCCTTATAAATTTTTACACTACAGACGACAGTTTCGTCCGTCTCCTGCATTGGTTACGCACGTAATTTGGTGCATTTACAGGGTCCTTGCACATCCGTCACTCAACGCAGAAGACAGAGCAATACCAACAGAAACCGTTGGGGCAATGCTGACCAGAGACAAACCAGAGAAGAAGAGGAACGAGAAGGGAAAAAATGCAGAAGAAGAATAAAGACAATGACAAAAACTGTAGAAATTGCGCAAGCTATTGAAATAAGGTGACGAGTGTTCAGGGCATGTTGGGTGGTTAGAAACAACTTTATAGCAGTGCATTAACGCCAATCTGAAACTGACGTTGGACCGCGGGACTTAACTCTGAACTCAGCACTGCCCACTAGTGGAGGTCAACCATGACAACATAAAAGATGCATGGAAGTATTATGCAGGTTGTCTTCCAGGATTTTTTTTAACTGTGGGGGAGGTCCATATTCTGCATCATATTATAAACGACACTGGTCAGGATCCCTCAAACATTGTTCTCTATGGATTCTCCTGTTGATTAAATTTTCATTTAAAGACTCCAGTCAGCACATGCTGCTTATATGAAGACCATTCTTGGAGCAGTTCAGGATTTTCTGATTTTTGGAGGAATTTTGCTGACAGGGTCCGAAGATGTCCTGTGTTGACTTTATCATCTTCCTTGGCTGCCTGGGGTTCTAGCACATGAAAGGCTCCCCAGGAAAAGCTTAGACCCCAGGATGACCTTAATAACTAGGATAATCTTAGACCTTCTGTCTAAGCTATCTTGCAGGCCATCCAGATAAGGTTCCATTACCTATTATACATGAGACAGAAAAGAAAATTAGTAACTTTTTTCAATTCATAGATTTAAAAACTTACTGAATTTCCTATTTATAGTATTTAATTTAACAGCAAACCAAAATATACTTGAGTCCTGCAGTGGGACCAGAGTCTCTCTTGTTTCTTCAACCTGGTATCTGCCTCTCCTGTGCCTCTCCTCTTCATGTGTGATGTTTAGTGCACATAATCTGGCATGGTGATCAAGGTCCTCATGGAGCTTGGCTAAGAATGAACCAGGTGGATGTTCATCAGCTGCATCTCTGATAATCGTCAGGCATGCCTTTGTCACTGGGACCTAATGAGGGCAGTCAGACAATGCTCAACTTTTTAGTTTAATAAATGACTGTTTAAGCCACAATGGGGTGTGTTGCTTAAGAAATAAGAGTAGAAATAGATTGTTATTCCATACCTGCTTTTTGATTGCCAGGAAGTTTACATTTTCCTTTTGGATGATCCTTGACAGTTGAGCCAGATGTGGCAGCACATCTGCCTGCAGATAGACTGCCGCTACATATCGGTAGGTATAGCAAAAACGATAAAGTCCTTTGGCTACAGGATACTGGTTCACCTCAGTTTCCTCAATCAGAGCAACTAGGACAGCAGGTCGTTTTTTCTGCAAAGTGGTGATTGCCAGGTATTGAGAGAGCCAGCTGTATCTTTTTCTTCCTGAAAAATATGTTTTTCATGTCATGAGAAAAAAAAATCAATCAAGCAACAAAGAAAATGCAGCTGTAATGCACAATAACAACCACACTTGCTTCCTTATTACAAGATACAAATAATTGTGTGTTTTCAATGCCTCCAAGCCCAGAGACTGTGATGCAGTTTTTAAAACAGCAGTTCTGTTGGCATTGTTGTGAAAATAAAGATGGAGCAGCACTTTGTGCAGCACTTCTATTATGCTTGCCACGATGGTATCTGCCTTTCCATCAGTGATGTTTACCAGGTCCAGGAACTGGTTGAAAAGCTGTCCTTTCTTTGTCCATATATCTTAAAACATAAACAATTGTAAAAATACAGAAATGTATTCAGTCAAATATAATTTTTAACTTTTTAATTTATACCTGACATTCAGATCCAACTGTCTTTTCGCATAGACATCTGTGCTTTCATCCACCTTCAACCCAATGGCAATAGGTCATGCATCCGTCAAGCACGCGTTCTGTTACTGCGTCAGCTTGGTAGATCAGCTGCACCATGTTTTTGCGCCCCTTATCAAGTTTACGCGTGTTATAAGAGGCACAAACCTTTGATAAGTCAGGGTCAAAGAGAAGTTTGTCAACCCAATTAAATTCCATGGACCGCAGGAGTTTTCAACTTTCACTGTGAATAGAGTTTATGCACAATTCCGCATATTAGCACATCACACATGCATAAAGAAAAAATGGTTGATGCAAGAATACAAATGAGTAAATATGAATTGAACTGAGTGGATAATATGAATATATTCCATCACATCCTGCAGGATCCTCTAAATATAAGCCTTGAAATATAAGTCTTCATAAATAAGGAGGATTAATGTGGATTTATGCATTAATGTGTTAAAAAATTAAGCAAATTTTAGATTTATCTCTGCATTAATGGTTTAATTATGACAGCCATGCTAAAAATCCTTTTTTGGGGGGATAAATATTGGTTATATAATTTTCAAAATGATCTAGGGACCCCCTGACATGATCTTGCGCCCCCAGTTTGGGAACCACTGGACTAGTGAACTCTCCTAGAACAGATTGTGTATTATTTACAATGTCAGCTCAGGCAAAAGGAAAAGTCCTTTGTGGAAACTGGAAACAGGGTGTACCCCATCTCAGATAAAAGGTAAAATTAATTTTTAATAGGAAGAGAACTCAAGCAGCAAAATAAGGGGGTCTGGTCTAATGAAGGAAGGTAAAACGATCCTCTAGTGTTCCCACCTTTCTTTAACCAAAATAGTTTAGGAAAAAGAATGTTGTTGTAATCAGGGCATCTATTTGCAGCTGACTTTACAGACCTTACTACACTTGAGTTTGGGAAGAGAGGAGGAAAAATTAATCAAATGCCTCTGAAGAGTCAAAATTCAGATTTCATGCTTGGTTGTCCCTGAGTGTTGAGGAATACAGATGTACAATCATATCCGCTTTCTCACTCAGTCCCTTGTACAGGAGCCAGCATGAGATAATACAGTCCAGAAAATATTTGCACACACTAGCAATCCTTACATACCACACTAAAATGACGGGGAGAAACTCAGCTAAAACACTTACTCAGCATTGACATCCCAACCAAACACAGATCAAACCCCAAGCAATTATATATAATCACTACTACTACTTTACTGATTCATAGGACAATTTACTAATTCCTAGAACAATTTATTAATTTCTAGGAGTACTTTACAAATTGCTAAGTAAACTACTCATTCCTAGAACTACTTGACTAATTGCTAGGACAATCTACTATTTCCAAGGACTACTTTACTAATTCTGAGCATACTACTTTGACAATTTGAAGGACTACTTTACTAATTTCTAGGTCTATGTTATTATTTCATGGGACTACTTTGCTCATTTTTAGAACTACTTTGATAATCCCTAGGTCTACTTTACTCATTCTTTGGTCTACTTTACTCATTCCTATTTCCTAGAACTATGTTACTAATTCTTAAGACTTCTTTCCTAATTCCAAGGGATATTCTCCTCATTCTTGGACTACTTACTAACTTTTAGAACTATGTTACTTATTCTTAGGACAATTTACTAATTCCTAGGATAGCTTTACTCATTGAAGTACTGCTTCCCTCATTCCTAGGACTTCTTTACAAATTCTTAGGGCTACTTTTCTCATTTCGAGGACTACTTAACTAACTCCTATAGGACTATGTAACTAATTCCTAGGACTATATTACCAGTAATGGAAATAATGATGTTAAATTATACGGCATTACTACGACATTACTTTTTTCGGTAACAGGTAATCTAACTAATTACTTTTTCCATTGTTACAATACTGTTACTGTTACTGATGATAAAATGTTACTGACAGCCCATTACTATTGTAAGAAGAGCTTAATTTTGTTTTAGTTGAACAGCAGTTTCACATTTGTTCGGACTATATAGTCCTACTGCTGTAGTGGAGAGGAGTTGGAGTGATACGCTCGAGTAGAAGGGAGTCGCTCTGTTCTATTGTGACCTGGTGCAAGCTAATAATAACGCAGCACCATATGTTTGAGCCAAAAGTTGTCCCCTAATTATTTCTCTTACCCATGACCCGAATTCAGTTAATAAGTAATGCAGAAGATGTGGAAAGCGTTTCACTATAAATCTGCTCACTGAAGCTTGTTTTCATCTGACCGGAGACTTAGGCTACGCAGTTGTTTCTCCTCCTAAGAGATGGTTATTGACTGAAAAGTAAAATATCATGGCAGACTTGGATAAGTCAATTTGCGCTTCGCTCCATGTTTGCTGTAAACTAACTGCGGCTGCACCACCCGGCTCCCGTATTTTTTATTAACATAACAACATAAGATAGTGATGGTGCGTTCAATGTTCCTCGAAAACACTGGTGCTGATTTTATATATATATATATATATATATATATATATATATATATATATATATATACACAACATGTTGCAGTTTCTCACCCGCAGTTACCACACAAATTCAGAGAAGCCCCAGAAATCCAAAAACACATAATTGCAAACCAACCAATCACAAGGGGGTACTTCCTCAAAACCATGCTGCAAGCATAGGTGCACATTAGGTCTGGAAGAGGCACGCATCAAACCGGCTGTGTGGCTGTAGCTCAGGAAGAAGAGCAGTCGTCTACGTCTGGCAGTCATGCTGCAGAACTGGCAATAGTGCTGCTGATCTGTGGTCCGCAGCCACTTTGAATTTATTTATTTATTTATTTGACTGAAGAGGCGGAGCTTAGCTCCATTGGGCTCTGGGCCACTTTAATCTCTGCATACGGTCTTTGTAGCTGTGACGATATATGTGATTTATTATGGGTATTTTATTTCAGACAGGAGGCAGAAAATCATGAAAAGGATTTGCTAACATTCAGTTTTTCAGTTTCAGTTTTTGTGTCATAAATCACACAGAAACACAATTCTTTCTGCCTTGTTTTTTACACTTACTTCATAATAGATATGGCGGTTTAACAGTGGGAAATATCCAGAAATCCATTCCTGCATCCTTTGGTAGAAAAATACCTCCGATGGTTCGGAAGATCGCTGTACGCAGATCAGCTCAGGTAAGACCGGTTGTAGTCTCAAAGAAACAATTGCTGTAAAATTGCATGTTAGAAAGCCACTCCTTGTTCCCAGGTTCTTTACAACAACAAAGGCTACCACAGCATGCCTGTGTATCTGAATGTTCTGAACAACGCCATCCTGCGTGCCAATCTACCTTCATCTAAGGGAAACCCTGCGGCTTATGGTAAACATATCGTACTGAGTTATTAAAAGATTTCGGGTTTTTCCATCTTACTGACTTAGTCCTGGTTATTCTGTTGTAGGCATCACGCTGACAAACCATCCAATGAATCGGACCAGTGCCAGCTTGTCTCTGGACTACCTGTAAGTTCCTCAGCAGCTGTTATTAACCACATTAAGTGTAGAATAAAAATGTATTAAAATAGAAACAGGCTTTATTCTCTAACCTGAGACTGACAGCAGTCACATGATGTGAGGGGATCCATCTTAACTTGTGACCATTGTAGGTTGGACAGCTGGTAAAGTTACCTCCTTCCTGCTGTATCTCCAGACTCCAGGGCACTGATGTGGTTATTGCCATCTTCATCATCGTGGCCATGTCCTTCGTACCGGCCAGCTTTGTAGTTTTCCTGGTGGCAGAGAAATCCACAAAAGCCAAACACTTGCAGTTTGTCAGCGGCTGTGATCCCGTCATCTACTGGCTGGCCAACTATATTTGGGACATGGTGAGGAGGATGAAATCGTATTGTTTGAAGGAAACGTCTCTGTTGATCTGTTTAATCTGAATCCGTTCTGTCGCCTCAGCTGAACTACCTGGTACCCGCCACATGCTGCATTATCATCCTGTTTGTGTTTGACCTGCCGGCCTACACCTCTTCAACCAACTTCCCTGCTGTCCTCTCCCTGTTTCTTCTCTACGGGTAAGCATCCTCTTCAAAGATCCACATATTTTCTTATCTGTTATGATGTTTACAGATCATCAACCTGCAGATTGTTTTTTTTTTCACTGATTTAAATACAGCTTGTTCTCAAACAAACTTTTCCTTCTAGGTGGTCCATCACTCCCATCATGTACCCAGCATCTTTCTGGTTTGAGGTTCCCAGTACAGCCTATGTGTTCCTCATAGTCATCAACCTCTTCATCGGTATCACTGCAACCGTGGCCACTTTCCTCCTCCAACTTTTTGAACATGACAAGGTGTTTTACTCTCTAACTTAAAAATCTGCACGTTGTAAAAGTAATCCTGAACAGTATTTATTCACACAGGTAATTATTTATCAAAATTTGTCCTGCAAGACAATCGTTTCTTTTCTGCCACTGACAGTGCTATTCACTTCAAAGATGAGCTGTTTGATCCATCTGAATGTGACAGATGATGAAAAAAAAAATAGATTATATTACCACATAGTAAGAGTAGATTACTCAGTTTGCTGCCATACTGCAGAAGATATGATCATAGATTTTATCTTTATTTATACCTCTAAGAGGGATAAATAAAGTATTTTTCATTTCATTTCATCTATATTTTTTTACTTATTCCTTCTTTTTCAGGATCTGAAAAGGGTCAACAGCTATTTGAAGTCCTGTTTCCTCATCTTCCCCAATTACAACCTGGGGCATGGCCTCATGGAGATGGCTTACAATGAGTACATCAATGAGTACTACGCCAAAATAGGTACTCGTCACACAATGTCTGGTTATATAACAACTGACCTTTACCTGGGCAAACCTCAGATATCCATGTACAAGTGAATGCAGTACATAATGAATGGAAATGGTTTTCCACCGTTCGGATCAGAATAATTCTGCAACTTGGGTTTGAGTAGATAACATTCAATGATGTGGAATATTATGAAATAATACACTATCCCTCCAAAACAAAGTAATCATCTGGATTTAACTACGCTAACAGGTAATTACACTTCCTTTGAATAATTCCTGCATAGATGATGATCAAATTAATGAGCCACTGTGATAGGCTGTTGGATCCATTTGATTTGAATCAGGTGTGTTGGAGCAGGGATGCATGGAAAACTTGCAGGAATACGGCCCTAAAGGGCCAGGGTTCCCTACCCCTGGACTAAACAGATATGTAGCCATAAGAAAACCACTTATCAGTGAGGATAATCATTCAATTCAGGTTTATTTGTATAGCGCCAATTCACAACAATGTAATCTCAGGGCGCTTCACAGACAATCAGTTTGAGCCAATCTGATT
>JAOXYM010000012.1:29849914-29867273 GCA_028567055.1 Leptatherina wallacei | reverse complement strand
TAGTGAATGTGACATGCCAATTTCATGGGCATTTTGAAAGTCCTCAATGATTGTTTGTATGGTACTTGCCGGTAACATGCATTCCTAGAGATCCCTGTTCATAAGTCTCATGAGAGGTGATTATCTCATGTAAGAGAATGAATTTCGCGAAAACTTTTACCAATAGTTCAGTGTGTTTTCATTCTGTCTGCAGGTTTAGTCTAAACTTAGAGTTGTATCACGCAGTTAGAGGAAACTGAGTTTTCTGTGTCTCAGAAGTGACATTTTGGTTGCCAATGTGCTGCGCATCACCAATACTGTACAGAAAACTGCCACCAAAAAAACTAAGATACAAAGAATTTGTTCCGCATGAGAGGACATCCATTCTGCCTTTGGCAAGTTCAATGAGGGCTGGGAATATTATTCAGATAAATAATGTCCTGAAAGGTGAAATGAAAGCCCTCAAACAGAATATAACCAGGGAATGACATCCAAACGGAATCTGATCACGCTTGGGATGGAGATTCCTGCAAATGATTTGCTTCAATATTTCAATATTTAGCATGTTTAGAATGTTTGAACCTGCTTGATTACACATACACAGAAAGTGCATCATAAAAAAGATTTAATTTCTTAAGCATTAATCAGATTTTTCATCACGCGCTTGCTCCCGTTCTTTAGCAGCCGTTACAGTGTTGCCTGTTTTTGTCAGTAGGCCATTTGTTTACCCTCACTAGGCTATATGAAGACATTAACTGTTCTTATTCCACTGGTGCGAAACTGTATGCACAAGACTTTTGATCAGTTGCCATTAGTAACAAAACAAATGTGCAATCCAGCTCCTCATATCTATGATATATTGATGATTTTTTTAATCTAGTTCTGGTGCGCTGTATTCAGAGTTAATTTAACTCAGAGTTGCTTAAACTAACTGTTAACACCTTTCCTGAAACCATAGACTCATTGTTCAGATTTCAACACAAAGTTTGTTAAACCTTTCTCAAACAGGCCCCTGGTTGGTGAAATCATGCTACGTTTAACGCAGCTGTGCGCATGCGTGGGGATTGCTGACATGTCACGTGCAATCAGCATCACGTTCTTTAGGTGTGTCAACCTTCAAACGCTGCAGGTGTGTCGTTTCAGAGGCAACAGCAGGAGAAATAAGTCCGGACAGAGGAAAGCAAACAGCGCGAGCAGAAGTGGTAAGAACGCACGTGAACTCAGAGGTCCAGCAGAAATACCCACAGTTTAAACTGGTTCGGTTTGGAAAAAATGCAGAGAATTTGTTTTATCATATTAAATTCAGAGAAAAGTCTGGAAGCTTCTTTTTCTGTTTGTTCGAAGTTTTCATGTTAGGAACCAAAGTCAGAACATTTATCTGTAAACATTATTTTAATGGCTGGAACCTAAATGTTTCCATTCTGGTCTTTTTTTTTTTTAAGGTTTATACATCTGATGTTGATATTCATATCATTACACGTTTTACATGTGACAGAAAATATGATAAAGATGTGACCTTCACCATTAACACAGTAAATTGATTTTAAATTAGGAATAACTTCTTGTTCTCTCTCACATTTTAAATTCTCTGAAGGCTTGATTTTATATTATCAGCTTTCTGATTTTATTTACACTGTTTGAAATTGTTTGTTGCCAGTCATCTAAAGATGATGAAACTAAAATTGAACTTGAAAATGACAGCAAGAAGCAAAAGTGCCTTGACAAAGTTCTGATCTGCAGCCTTTTTTCTTTTAAAATGGGAAATGTGTTATGATAGATTCAATTTGTATAGCACACTTTTAAATCTCAAGGTGCTACAAGTTCAAGTGCTTTTTTTAGTTTCAGTATTCTTGGGGCTATTCCATGAAAGTAGCTCACCTGGAAAAGTCAGAATCAAACTAGCTCCATCTCAATTCCACAAACGCAGAACAGCCTTATTTAATCCAGACCTGTTCCAAACAGACTTCCATAGTCTGACTCGGTGCAGCAAGTTGGAAATCCAACCATTCCAAATGAATGGATAAAAGAAAAGTTGAATGACACAAAAGGCAAAATCAGAATGCTGTTCTTCTCATTAGCAGATCAAACACTGCTGACAGAGCTGTATGACAAATGCAAACCCTTTTTACACAAAAAAACAACAGGCAAAGCTGTTGCTCTTGACAGAACCATGACCAGACAGAGGGGTGGAATGGCAGAAAAATGCTGGCAAAATGTGCTGGGTGTTTAAGAGATTCATGTTCAGATATTTTGTCCTCTGGAATTGATGTGGAGGATTCGGTGGCCTAGAGGTTGGAGAGATGGATTAGTATCTAAAGGGGTTACCAGGGCTGTTAAATGCAAAGAAAGAACCTCTTAATTGGGGTGAATAAAAATATATTTATTATTCTGTGATCTTTGATCTTCTATAAAGTTATTTAAACTCTGCATGAAATGTTCCCTGCTACATAAATAACCTGATCTTGTTTTTCCATTTTACTGATGAATAAAGTTTTTAAAGTGACTACTGAATGTCAGCCACGATCCAGCAGGTTTTCCATGTATCCCTGCCCCAACACACCTGACTCAAATTAATGAGTCATTGTTCAGAACCTGATTGGCTGTTAGATCCATTTAATTTGATTCAGGTTTGTTGAAGCAGGAAAACGTTAAAAACCTGTTAGATTACAGCCCTCATAGGACCAAATGGACCAAATCAGTGGTTTAGATAATATCAGAATTAGTTTGAGTACTTGCATTACAGTTTAGGTTATTAATTTGTTGTACTGAGCTGGGTTGAAGTGAACCTGACTGACCAACCATTTAATTATATTTAATGAAATAGAATTAAATGAAGGATACTAATATTACATTGAAATAGTATCTTTACTATTTATATTCCTTGGATGTGAACGGAAAATATTTTTTTAATTTTTGGTCCAACCCTTCAGACATTCTTTGAGACGAGACTGACTGTACAGTTATCCTGGTCTAAAATAGACTGGTTCTCCAGCAGTTACCATGGTAGCTCAGCTGGCACTCATTTAAGCCATTATGATGGAACAAACTCTCACTGTGATGAGCCAGACTTATCGAAATAAGCAAGACTTTACTTAATCTTGATTCTCTCCCTGGCTGCCGGGAGAGAAACATTTAAGAAATGAGGTCTAGATAAGAAACATGGATTATTATGCATAAGGTATTATGGTTGAACTATCCGTTTAATCAGTTCAGTTTATGTGTTGTGTGATTCCAGTTTGAAAAATAACTAAAATGGTAATACTGCAGCTTCCAGCTTTTCATCTGGATGTTTCTAACTGAACTTGCAGAGCCTGTGAAATGTGTTTTGATGTAGGCAGAACTGTTCAAAAGTTTCATTCTGGATTTCTTTTATATTTTCAGAAATTGGATTCAGTGATGTATGGAAACGTGTCCAAACATAAATTTATATACAGGCAAAGATAACAGAAAATAGGTGCTGTCTGTCAAACTGTTAACTTTTGTTGTTTTTCACAGATTAAACTAAAGAAATGAGAACAAATGTATTTGTGACACACTGCCTCTAGAAGAGCCTAAATATCCAGTTTAAACTGCTTTGCAAAGTTGTCTATTATGTTTTGACACAACCCTGCTGAAGAGGTGAAGGAAAAAATATGATGCAAAACAAAAAAGAGAGAAACATTTAGAAATTAGGTCTTGCTCAAAAAAATTGATTATTATGCAAGCTTTTGATTTAAATTGGCTATATTTACCTTCAAACGCTAATCACTTGATTCAGTACATAGAAACAGTACCTTTTGTTTCTATGTAAAGCTGTTACCACCAACCCTGGTGTTTTTTGTCCTAAATGATTTTAACTTCCATGTAAATCTAATGTGAGGAACTAAAACCCTCCATCAAACACACATCAGGGTGACTTAGTCAAACATCCCAGCATAGATGGATGGTTTGTTTAGTTTGGCGAAGAGTCAGCGTTTCTGCATCAGAGCAGGTCGCATGTTTTGCATGTTATTTCCCTTTGTAAATAAAACGGGCAATGCAAATTTCTATGCTGATACCACCCGCTAGAACGTGGATCAGTTGTTTTGACACATTGATGCTTGTTCAGACACCGGCCAGTTTTACATAGAAGTATGCAAACTAGAGAAAACATGGGGCATAGTTTGGTATGGAGAGCTGATGTGTTGGACTACAACCTGTAAAGCTGGAGGGCAGATCTGACTTTGATCCATCACTTTGTCCTGGATTCATACCTGAACTTGTTTCACTTTAAGATCTGCAGCAGAAAAAACACTGGTCCTTGGCCTGAGGAATAGTCAGTTTTATGTTTTTAGTGTTCAGGGGATGTGGTGATTATGCCATTTATTGATCTGCAATAATTTATCTATTTATATTTTTGAGGGACCTGTAGGATGTAGCCCTCTAAAAATGCCCACAGATATCAGGTGTTGTGGTTTTTGCTGTACTCAGATTGAGATGACGCAAATACCAGTCATCTAATTCTGAGTAAATTTTCTTTACTCCCTGTCTATCATCTGAAAGCAACTGAGGATTTGAACAATCTTTAAAATGAACTGAGAGCCGGTCGGAGGAGACGAGACATCAGATGCTCCTCCTGTTGAGTCACACTTTGTTTGAGGAGAGCTCAGTTTTCTAGCTATATTTTAAACTATCGATAAAAAAACAAAAACTGTTTCAGCAAGTGTATCTCTTCCATCTTTCATTGTTGATCAGCCAGTTCTTTGACAAATGCATCATCACTTTCATCATTGAAACGTTTCAACACTGCAAGCAACAGGTAACAAGATTGTTGTACAGAATCAACTCCTCATCTTTCTGCTGGGAGGGAGACATGAGGAAGACAAATATGAAGATGCATTTAACTAAATGAGACATTTTTATCTTTGAGCATAATTTTATAGGGATATCAACTAAATATTATACAATGCAGCTACATCAAGCTATTTTATTCCAGGCAACAGACTTCCTTATCAGATGATCCATGAGGTGTTTAGATTAAATTGGCTATGAATTATTAACATGCCATGAAAAACAGAAAACATGTGCATCCCTCAAGAAAACTTCTCAGAAAAATGACAGAAGAGGAGACGAATGAGATGCTTATAACCTGACATTCTCTCTGGTTCACTCTCTGAATCTGAATATATTATTCTTGCAGTTAATTTTGTTCATCTTCTTTTCCTCCTAAAATCCCAGTTTTCCAGCAAGTCCACCTGATATGTTTGTCCTGTAGACGGGGGCTGTATCAGTAGCCGTATCACTGACAGCCACGTCCTGGACTCAGTGGAACGTGTTGTGGTCCATGTTGCAGGAGGATTTTTCCTACCAACAGCTGCTGTATTCAGCTCATATGGTTTCTCCTCATCAGGTTTTTTATGACTTAAAAAAAACATAACTAATCCCTCAGCTCTCCAGGTTTATGTGTCTTGTTGGATTATCAGACAAGTTAAATGACATGCACAAGTTGTTCTGGTATTCCACTGATTGTGTTTTTCCTTTTATGCAGAGTTCAGATGATTTGAAGATCAATATCAGAGGACTTATTCTTTTTATAAACTGAGGCTTCCTGGTCCCGCCTCTGTCTTCTGGGTTCCCTCTTTACAGCCTCCACTTACCAGTTATGAATCCCCACAGAAGTACAGACATGGGCTCTTCTCCGTCTTCATCCACTTCACTGTCTCCTCCGGTCATCCAGACTGGTCACAGCTCTGCAACAGGTCCCCCTCCCCCCCAGGCCTCATCAGACCAACATGTCCATTCACCAAACTCCGACTTGTCCCTTCCAGCCTACAGTCCCATATCCATACCAGAGTCGTCCTCAGTGTCTCTTTCCTCACAGAACCCTTACCCTCCCCCTGATCCCCTGTCCCACCAGGTGTTGGTCACTGTCTTGTCCCCGGACCTCCGTCCATCTCTCCATTCTCAGTGCTCTGAGGAATCCTGCCCGGACCTTGAGTGCGCCATCTGCTTCAGCCAATTCAACAACATCTTCCGCTGCCCCAAGATGCTCCACTGCAAGCACACCTTCTGCCTCGAGTGTCTGGCACGCATCAACGTCAAGTCAGCCGAACCCAGCGCCATCCAGTGCCCGCTGTGCCGTGGCCTCACACCGCTACCCACTCTCGGTCTTCCCAAACTCACCACAGACCAGGATGTGCTGTCCTACTTGCCAGCCACTATGCAGCGGGTCTACAGCATCCGCTTCGTCCGCAACAAGGGGAAGCTGCAGGTCAAAAGGTGAGTCTACAAGACTTTGTGTTTCCTCAACCCTCAGCTGTGTTTCCACCTTCATGGAGGATAGTTGATGGTTGGACTGCGTTATATAAATGTTCATGAACATTGTTGTTCTATGGTAGGAAGTAAAAAGATGATCACTTGGATGATGAGATCTGTTTAATGTGGTGGAAATATGACCACTTTCTTTCCATGATGTTTTTGTATTAAACTGATGAGGTAAAAAACTGCAGTTAAACAGTTTATGCGACTTCCATAAAACACTTATTTGACACTGTTTAGGACTATAAATAAATAACTTTAAGATTACATTAAGCCTGCATTCACACCAGCCTTTTGGATTTGAATCCTAGTTTGTTTGCTCAGTCTGCTTTTGTTTGGGGAATTGTTCATCCACAAACAGTCTGATTGGGATCAAAGAGCGGACTTGGTCCACCTACAAATGTGGGTCTGAGTCTGCTTCCTTTTTTAAAAACTTGTCTTATCCAGCATAACAGCAAGCAGAATGATGGTCTGGCTGTTGTGTTGAGCAAATTTATGGGTATAAAGCTCTTTGTCGTGAAGATTATTTAAAAAAACAAGACAGATAATACTGGTTGAAGCCACATTATGGATATAATTCCAGTTAAAGCCTTACTCACTTAAAACCACTTGCAAAATGTTAATTGGCACAAGAGAATTAGCGGCGGAAAATGGCTTTAATAAACGGTAATTAAACACTTAAAACTATCCAAGGGGAGTTGGCAACATATAACTTAGAATACAACATATATTCTAACATAAACGTAACTTACTTTGCTCTCAAGAACGCATAGAAATATAAGGAAAAACAAGCAGAACTCGAGGTGTGTTCCGGTAATTTGATGCAGGTGTGTTGAAGCTAATATTTTGTTGAGCATTCCTTTTGAGAGTTACAGAAATCACATGATTGCAATCAAACTTCTACACCTGTTGACACACATTCTGGCCCACTGCTCATCAGTAAAGTCCTTGGTCCAGGACTGTATTGTTAGTTTTTTATTTTTAACTCAGTTTAATAATTTTATTTGATTAAACTGTCGTATTTCACTGACATTCACTGACGGCGCGTTACTATTGTAAGATGAGATTCATTTTTGTTTTCGGTGAACCGAAGTTTCACATTTGTTCAGATTATATTGTTCTACTGCCGTAGTGTAGAGGCGTGGATGGGATATAGTTGAAACTGGAGAACACACTGGAGTAGAAGAAGCTGTGTTCTGTTGTGACCGGATGTTAGCTGAGAATAAAGCAGCATCATATGTTCGAGCCAAAAGTTGGCTCAGGTGCCAAGGAGAGTTCTGTAGATATAACTGGGCGTCGTAGGCCAAAGCTCCTCCCGGTTGGTTTGTTTGGGTTCCGGCCCGCAGATTTCCGATGAAGATGGAAGCCTGTGTCTTTTCGGAAAGTTTACAGTTCCAGGAGTGCTGGAAGACTCCTATAGTTCTGATCTGGGTTTCTTAAGATTAACTGGGACCAAAAATCATCAGAAATAACAAAATTCACTTTTGCATTGCATTGCATTAGGCTTAAAACTGGCCGCCTCGGTTGCTAAGCAACAGATGCTTTAGTTAATCTTATAGGAAAAACGGTGCAAAAACCCGATGGCGACAAATGGTTAAAACAAATATAGTTACTACTTTTGATTGAACTTAGGATAATGTTAACATCTACTTTCTGCAGTTTCTTTGAGCTATTTTCTTTGTTTCTGTTAATCTTCTCCTAATCTTCCTACTTTGTTCTGCAAGTTTGGACTTATAAAGGACGCTTCCCATGAGGGAGTTGACCAATAATGACGCAGGATTTGTGATGATGCAGGATTTCCCAGTGGGAACACTGTTTCCCTGCGAAAATAGACTTCAAAACTTCAAAATTCATGACTTGAATGTTGGCCCATGCTTCATCTCACAAAAAGAACAAACATTGAAACTAAAGTATAATTGAATTGATTATACTGTTACAACCACACATGATACTTTGTGGGAATAAAAGATTAAAACCTTCTTGATTACTAGAAGAAAACAAAATTTTTTATTTCTCCCAACGCGTTCAATTCTATAACATTAATTTCCATATATCACAAGCTAGTTTCTTATTTAGAACGATGAAATGGCCCATTAATTAATCCTTTAATTTTCAAGTATCAATGGTTAAAGGATTAATGTTAATCCTTTTAGTGTTTGGTCGAAAAAATTATCTCATGACAATTTTAACAATCTGAAATACTTCCTGAAAAAGACATTATTTGAAATAATTTTAATCAGAATTTAGTTACTAATGCAGAAGTTGTCTTTGGAGTGTCTGCAGAGAGAAAGCCACTCTCCTTTTACTTCAAGAGGAAAAATCTGTGAAAAAGATTTGTTGAGAGCCATCTGGCTTCAGGATGTCTGGAGGTAACCCTGTAAAGATTTGTGTCAATGCTTAACACTATCCAGTCTTGGGAAGAGTCCTGAGTTGGAGTTCAGCTGAAGGGTGGGGTTTAACCTGTATGCAAACCCAAAACAATGTTTATTGGGGTATCTGGTTTTCTTTGTTTAGAGAAGAGGGAGGAAAACATGGATTGTCAAAGTGGTAAATGCCTGGTTCCCTTATCACCAAAAGGGACTTGGGAGAGAAGAGGTGAGGATGTCGGGGATAGTAAATTTTCCTATCTGGAGTCGGGTCAAAAATTCCTTCTGTAGAAAAGGAAGAAATGTTTAATTCCCAGGTTGTCGTCGTTAATCCCGGAATGCTTGTTCACTTTATGTTAATGGGTAAAATTGTTGTGTTTAAGGTCCACTGATGGTCCTCAGCATTGGGGTCGCAGGTCGCTTACATCTCTTCACTCGGTCAACCACTCTCTAGATGTGGGGCTTCCCAGTCCGACAACAGGGCCAGCAAACGGCAGTCAGACAAGTGGCGTAGGGAGAGCTCTGTTCCAACTGACGGGCAGGCCAGCGTGCAGAGCCTTCCTCCTGACGTCTGTAGTGATGATGATGGTCCTGCTGACGGGTATCATCGTCTTCCTCCTCTCCTATAATGGAAAAGACCCACAGTGACATCACATCCTGTCATCCTCCAGTGAGATCTGCTGTCATGTCTGAACAAATTTCCCTATGTGGAGGAAAGTTTGACTAAGTCTTTACCGCTGTGGTTAAATCACAACATTTTTTTTTATTCAAGATGGTGAAACTGATAGCTGAGCTAAAGAATTGGACTCTGATCATCATTTTAATGTTTAACTTGTGCCAAAGTTTTCAAAAATTCAAAGAAGTTTGAGGAAATATTTATGTTGCAGCATCTTGGAAACTGAGAAGTTTTGAACTTTTAATGATGAATTCACTGTTTACAAAAGAGAGAAAATGCTGCTGTGATGCTACATCAGATGTTTAGTTTGAAAGAGAAGTTTGTCCTCATTTTCTAACACTTATAGGCTCTGACCTTTTTTTATTGTAAAATATAAAATAAATGATTTTTATATATTTTAACCATTTTAGCAAAGTTTGCACTGTCACAGTTTTCTGGTTAACTTTAATAAATTTAATCTCAAATTCAACTGTTTATTTACTTCAGACATTTTTCATTCATATGATTGGAAAAGGTGAGTTTTCTGTTCCAATGTTTTGTTTAAACACTTGTCTTCCTCAGTGAAGTTTGGGGTAGCATCTCACTCTGCAGTCGAAAATTAAACCTAGACAGCATTTACAGCTTATTAGCATATTACCGCAAAGATTGGAACCCCCGGAAGGTTCACATCTTTATTATTCTAAAAGAAAGTTTATATAAAGTCTACATTTTATGTTGATCACCATCAGAGTAGGAAAAACCTACAGAGCCCGTATAGTGACATCCACAGAAAATTTTTTTTTTAAAATAATGTTGACAAGTTATTAATGTGTGGGAATGACATTAAGTCGTGGCCACGCATTAGTATCTTGTGGCCAAGAGTTATATTTCGGCGATGTCACCAAACTGGCTCAGTAGAATGCAGCAATATTAGGAGTAAAGATTATGCTGGTACATCATGGAAGGAAAAACTCAGAAAACTGAAGAACTTTTTCCAGAAGCTGCGAAGCACCCAGGGGGTATTCCAGAAAGGAGGCAAAACAAAGGCCTGTACTCGAGGTTGCTAAACTCCTCTGACACTGTTGGATCTTAAAAGGCCTACTAAAATTAGCTATCACAAACCAGTGTGTACAAACTATAAAAGGCATCATCCATTGAGCCCGAAAGCACAGATGAGACTATGTTGAACCAATGTTGAAGAGGAAGAACGGTAAGAGAGTGATTTAAAAGAGGACAAACCACCTGATCCTATGAATTCACGATGTGTCTGACAGTGCTGCAGCTTCACACTTTGTGGGCACCTGATGGTGGATAATTAAACCACAAATTATGTTACTGTATATAGACTACAAAATCTTTGCCTTAATATTTGACCAACAATTTAAAACAATCTTGGGTTCAATAGTAGATGAGAAACAATCTGGCTTTGTAAGTAAAATACATATACCAACATTATTTGTTATATTAAATATATTAGATCATTCAGATTTCATTGATAATTAAGGCTTCATACTTTTTCTAGATTTTCAAAAAGCTTCAATACTGTGGAGAACCAGTTAATTTTTCAAACTTTTAACAAATTTGGTTTTGGTGAATATTTTTCAAATGCAGTAAAAACTTTATACAAATTAGGCAAAAGTTGCATCAAACTTACAAAGGGTTCATCACCAAGATTTTCTATTCACAGAGGAATTAGACAAGGCTATCCAGCCTCATCCACTTCTTTTTATTAGTTGCTCAGCTTCTGTCAAGGTATATTAAAACAAGTAAAATCAAAGGCATCTCCCTGTTTGGAATAGATCTAATCATAACTCAGTTGGTAGATGATATAACGTTATTTTTACAGAACAAAAAGCAAATTCCCATGGCTATTGATGTAGTGAAATGTTTCTCCAAGGCCTCGGGTCTTTATTTAAATTTAAGTATGTGGGAACTAATGGCTATTAAAGAGTGTTCCAAATCTAGTATTTACAATATTTCAGTTAAAATTTTACTTTTCTCTTCATTTTAAAGAAAAATTACTCTGTCACATTTGTTTAACCCCCTTAGTACTGTTAGCTTTTGTACTTTTTATTCTATTATATGTATTTATATTTTTTTTTATACATTTCACTTTTGCACTATTGTTAGTCTTTAAATGGCTTTACTCATAATGAATTTGATTAAACAAACTTCCAACTGTATTACATGAATGGATTGAATAATATTTGTGCCATTACTGTTTTAAAGTTGAACAAAAAAAAACAGTCAATGGAGAAAAAAAAACAATCCTTTGAAGCAGTCAAGTGTATAAATAATAATCACTAAATTATAATTTAGCAAATTTATATTATCCCTTTTTTCATTATCCAGTTGTTTGAATTACTATTAAGAATTTTACCTTTTTTATTGGGAGGGTATGAATAATTTTGCACACAACTGTATATATTTATGGATAGGTGGTTTTCCCCTAATTTTTACAAATCGGGAGAACCGGGTACCATCATTGTGACTACCCTGATGCATCCCCAAAAAGAGCTCCGGTGGTCGAGCAGAGGTCGGCATCATCTCCGCTAATAAAGCTGGAGCCAAAAAAAAAAGTTCTGTAGGAAATATCTTTAAAACTCCAACAGCAGAGTGTCTTGAGGATAATGGTTCCAGTTTGGCCCTGCATTTTTGCATTTTCTCACTGAGAAACTTCTAAATCTGGATTTTCACTTTGTCACGGTCATGCGGATGCCACCACGCCTGCATAAAGGTCAGAGGCAAGCCAGAAGCCCCCAGAGACCCGGGCGATCGGCAGCCACCCCGGGCTGAAAACCTTGTGCCTGTGTCATCATAGGGGTCTTTGGGCCGCGCTTTGTTTGGTTCCTCCCCTAGACATTTATTTGTCTTTGATTGATGAGTTATTAATGTACTCATTCAGGATTGCAGTAGGCACGAAAGAGCAGCTTATAGCTGACATGCTTCAAGTCAACACTGATACTGTCAGCCTGAGCCAACTACCTTTTTATTGTATTCTCTTCCATCAACATGTGGATTAGTTGTGAGAAGGTAAGCCTTCTCACGAAGGCCAGTAAGTCTCAGAGATTCCGGAAGTTCTCTCCAAATGTCCGTTTCATCTTGGGCTGCACAAAAGTTGCTCTGGAGAGTGCATCATCCCTCACATTTCAGTCCGAAACGTTACCTACCTACAAGAACCGCACCACTCTGAAAGGTGTTGCTCCCTGTTGGTTGGTGACATTTATTTCACCATTGAACACATGCTGCATCTCTGACAATGAAATCACCAAGGTCAGTGGATGAAGGATGAAGTCATGGCAGATAAAGGCTTCCTCATTCAAGACCTCCTTGATGAAGTTGGAGCCAAACTCACAATGCCACCATTTAGGCATCCTGGCCATTTTAGCAAGAAAGAGACAGAGGAGATCCAAGTCGAGCGACTGCGGATCATTGTGGAGCGGACAACTGCCAGTCAAGTGCAGGATTCTCCTGTGCCACTCACTTTAATAGAACTGGCACAACTGTTGTGTTTTGGCAAATTATCAAGGCCCGTTTTGTTTTGAAGACTGAATTATTCATGTGTTAATGGTTCTAGTGTTATGTAATTAGCTACTTAAATGTTTTGAATTCTTTTATACATATTTGCATATAGGGCAAAATACTACTGAAATAGTGCTGAAATACTTGGTTATGAAAAGTTTCTGTCACAAAGAAGCATGTTTTTGATATTAGGGGATATTTCAGGGCTATAAAACTTGATTACTTTTTTCTCAAATAACAAAAGTTGTAAAGATGCAAGTGCTGAGTAACAGTTTCTTGTCATTTTTGTATTGAGAGCCATTCTCTGTGAAGTAGCTGGGTCGTAGCCTGATCTTTGCTGAATGGTGGGGAGAAGTCCTTGTGGTTTTATAGGACCAATGAACAGAATACTTACTGTTTTGTGGATTTTCTGAGTAGAATTGCAAGGGAAACAAGTAAAATTGACAAGATCTAGTAAAAAAACAACAACCATGAAGACCTATTTAGGTTAACATTTTATAACTGTACACTATAAATTGCTAGTTTCCAATAGACAAAAGTGATTATCCCCCATCATGTGCGGGATAATAAATTATCTGAAGATACAACATCCCACAGGGCTGTTTAGGGTTTCATTTCTGCACAGTGTAATGTTTCAGGTCTTGCTTATTTTCAGCATAGAAAATATATCTTATACTTAAAAGTGGTTTAAAGAAAGGATTATATTATTTGGAATATTTGTTAACAGCACAGTGGAGACTGGTATGAGATGAAATGTCCAAGATAGGTTCTTTTGAACAACTAATTTAAAAGATTAATAATTTAGATCTCTTGGAGGTATGGAAGGTATGGAAGCAAGAAAAAAAAGGAAGGCTCCTTATTTGGGAATTATTGAAGGATGATGGTCATAATGTCTACCACATATACACTCCCCCATGTACCCTATGTCTATGCAAACTTTGGGAATAGAAATGTCACGTAATATTGTCTTGTGATGAAGTTAATTATGACGAATGGGCACCTTTATCATTAATTCATGTTTTGTTTTTTTTTTGGTGTTTTTTTTTTCTTAATATGCTGACTTAGTTCTGCTTGCAAATCTTATATTTACAACTATTAAGATCTATTAAACATAAAATGGTTTTTTGTACCAGGCTGTAAACATGTTTAGTTCTGCTGTGAATTTGGCCTTTTTAACATGGGAGTCTATGGGGATTGACTCCCCTTTGGAGCCAGCCCCTAGCGGATGAGTGGTGAATTGCAATTTTTGGCACTTCCGCATTCCACATTTCTCCTTTTACTTAAGTTTTCATTCCATTTCACATTTCTCCACTGGAGGTTGACGCTTGGCAATGACGCAGCATGACTTTCAAACTTTTCTGTCCTTTTGGTAAGGTAAATACTCATTTTGATTTTTCACTGTATTTTAAGCTTGACTACTAGAAGTTAATGATGAGGTAAGCCGCTGAAGGAACATATGACCTACATATCCCTGGTTTAGAGTTATGCTGCTTGTTGACCCCTGGATCCATCTCCATCCCTAACTGGTCCAAGCAGATGGCTGCCCTTCCTGGTTCTGATGGAGGTTTTCCTTCCTATTAGAAGGGATTTTTCCTCTCCACCCGTCCTGAGAGTTTCCTTGGAGAATTATTTTCATGAACTGGTTTTGTTTCAAGAGTGCCGTTATGAACTGGACTAACATGGGCCAACCAACAGATTAAACTGAATATTCTTTTTATTTATTTATTGACAGTTCTATGGTATTTTCTTATACAATTAACAAAATCAAGAACAAAAATCCAAAACATTCATCATTCCGTACTGGTGAGTGCGCACCTTTTTCTAACAGTAAAATAAAGCCACAACCATGTAAATGCAGCTCTGAAACAATTTTAATCATAAAGGAGCTTTAATATCCACGTCACACATTTTGTGCGGAATCGGATGCTTTTTATCCCCGAAACATACAGAACTTCACTGTAAATAATGAGCAAATCTTAAACTTTTCCTTGATTGCACATAAGCCCAGTGGCTGCTGGTGACATGAATTACTGCCCTACTGATTAATGTTGGTTTGTGAATAAACTCTTCCCTGATTCTCCTTTTTATTGTTTTAAGAAGAAAAACTTCAGAGCTTAATTTCTGTCATGATCCCAAATAAATCTTCAGATGCTCTAAAAACACGAAAGAAATCTGTTCCACTGTATTTTACAATCAAATTTATGAAAACAAAAATGTATGTCCCACCAGCTTAACATTCACAGTCAATAAGGAAACCATTTTCCTCATTTCCTCATTTAGAAAACAATAAAGATAAAATACACCATACTAATCACCTAAATGTAGAGTGGAATTAGCTGTGAAATAACTCACTTATCACACAACTAAAGAGAAAGACAATTAAAACCACCAGTAAATTAAAACCACAAGCAAACAAATATTCATAAAGACATGTTCTGTAAATGTAAAACATTATAATAAATGTAACAAGATCATCTTCAAATCATAAAACATAAAACAGTTATCTTTCTGGTCTGAGAGTTGAGTTTAGTGTCACAGTGATGGTAGTGCAGTCATAGGCTCAACATCCGTTACCTTAATAGCAGATGGAGTCACCGTCATTATTTACAGTTTGTCAGCTTATTAACCACAGAATCAGAAGTTAAAAGCACAAAAGAATATCTATTAGAGATCCAAGCTTAGTACATTCCTTCCTCATCTCTGACATCAAGGAAAGGACAAATTCTTCCACATCTGTCCATTGCAAGGTGCCTTTCACTCAATCTTCTAAAATAAACCACACAGATGCTTCAATATCTAAAATAAATCATTCTTCTTGTCACAGAAAAATAGACTATTACATTTCCATCATTGCGGCATGCTCTCAAGTCAGGCTGAGTTTGGCAGAGTAGTACGGGCTACTCTGGTTAAGTCAAGACTTTCAGCAGATTTGAATAAAACATTCCTCAAAACACCTCCATTTTTAACATTTTAAAGTTGGTAGCAAACCTGCGATATACATGAGCCAGCTCCACACACACATTCTCAAAGTAAATGATTCTGGAAACATTCCTAAGTCTTGCTGCAGATCATCTGGAAGGTTCTGACCCAGCTGTCCTGTGTTGCTTGCTGCAGGGTTTTGGTCCTTGCCAGGTTAAATCTGGAGCTCTGTCTGGTCTCCACGTCCCACAGACAGACAGGATCAGGTGTTCCTCACCGTCATCATCCTCGTCTCTCTGAACTGCTGGCGGTGGCTTTCAGCAGAGAGTGTCAGTGTTGAAGGAGAGTTGCACCTATCATAACACACAACCATGAGTACTTTATATATGAAATACACAGTCTGTGTTGTCTTTAACTTCTGAGTTTCAGCTCATTTCATTAAAACTACAGGATAACATGAAAACACCCCTCACAGATTAAATGAAGATCCTCTCACCCTTTCCTCTTCAAAGGTGATGAGTCCTTCATCATCATCAGTTTCCAGCTCCTCCGGTGCCTCGCTGTTCAAAGCATTGAGCTCTGTGACGGCTGGTCTGGACCTCAGAAAGTTCAGGATGCGCTGTAAGGGGGACTGTCCTCCACCTGTGGGCAACACCACCTGCTGGTCCAAGTTGTCGCTCTGCTTCTTGGCAAAGTTGACAAACACCTGGACAGAAGGAAGATAGTTTGTCTTACTTATTTCATTTTTCCGCATCTAAGTTGTGCAACTGCAGGGTGTTACAGGTGGACTAACATTGTCCAGAGTGGTCTGACTGACAGAGTAGTCCTCAATGCCCAGAACCTCCACCACCTGCTCCATCTTACTGAAGACCTGAGCGAGGGAGATCCAGTCAGACTTTAGCTGGTACTGGACCTTGGTGTGGTGACGCTCCTGTAAATGTGACATGAGGAAGCACATAATGCATAAAGCAACTAATTCAGAGGTAAATCTGTGAGTGAAACTGGGCTTTAAAAGCAGCTGATGTTTGTATCCTTAGTGGGAGCTGCAGTGTTTACCTTAAGGACTGCTTCAGGGAAGTTTCTGTTGAAGAATCGTACCACCTCCTTCACACTGGTGCTGCTCTTGGTCCTCACCGTTATCATGTAGCCATCTCCAAACCTAGAACACATTGCACAGGAAATTATTAACAGCTCACTGATGTTTTTTATTAAAGAAAAACAGGAGTTTTCCCATCCTCACAGCTACAAACAAGGCACATAGTCTCATCATCACTGGCAGTGCTATGCAAGTTCATACTTAAAATGAATATTTCACGTTCTTAGTTCACCATTTCAACTCTGAACTAGTTCAAAGTTCAGTTCATTTTAATTATTTTTAGAAGAAAATGAAACACTGGACTTGAGAAAGAAAATAAATTATTTTGTAGTGTCTTGCTATGAAATCAATTATACAAGACCTTAAAGACCCATTTTATAACTTTTCGACCTAAAAACTCTGCTTTCCGGACTGGTTTGATGACCATCTAGAGCAGGGGTGTCAAACTCCGGTCCTCGAGGGACGGAACCCTGCAGGTTTTCTATGTATCTCTGCTCCAACACACCTGACTCAAATTAATGAGTAATTGTGCAGAGCTTCATAGGC
>JAOXYM010000012.1:29782758-29803703 GCA_028567055.1 Leptatherina wallacei | reverse complement strand
TAGATAGATAGATAGATAGATAGATAGATAGATAGATAGATAGATAGATAGATAGATAGATAGATAGATAGATATCTAAGAGATTAGCTGCTGTTTGAGACATAAATAATACTTGAAAATAAAATAAATAAATGAAAATAAATAAACAAACAAGACCATATATCTGAAATTAAATGCAGTTTCTTCCACAGACCATTGAACTCCGATGACTAAAAGGAATTGACCTCATTATTTTTAAACAGCGAAACTTTCCATCAAAAATGTTTGACTTTTCTTTAATGCTGCTTAACTTAATGAACATAATATTCCCCAGTGACTGTGTATTTATCTTTACCTTGGGTTGCTAAGCCAGGTGGTTATCCTGAAGGTGTTGAAATATATTGGATGCAACTTTGTAATGTCGCGCTTTACAAGCTGGTGAGCCGTCACAGTTGTTCATTTTTGTTCTATAACCAAAGAAATCCAACAAGCATGATTTAATCCAAATGTTTGGAGAAAATAACTTTCATACTTTTCTACTCTTCTACAAACAAAAACAGAGCAACACAAGCAATAACACACGAGCATCTGGGTGCACACCAATATCTGCCAACAGGATTCAGGGAAAATCTTTTGTGAGAAGTGATTATAATTCGTTTATTGTGCCTTTTAATACCTGATAAATTGTGAAATCAAGTAATCGTGACATCGGGTTGTGCATGTCCAGCTCCCAGAAATAACTAGACTTTCGGAGCAAATGATCTCGGATACGATTTGAAGACTGAAGCTGAAAATGTTGCTGATTCTACCAAACACTGGGTTTAAGCTTGAAGAAGTTTATTAGATTTAAGATCATAATTCTGGGTTCAAATTTAGGCAAATCAAACTTTCAAGAAACATGTTTCATCTTCAACAGCAAGAGCAGCCGAAGAAGAAAAACTACTAGCTTCATCTGTTTGAGATGGTTTGAATACTTTGTGAGGCGACAGAACATCTGAAATATTCATCACAGCAGAGGGAAACATTTCCCCTGAAAGACAGAAAGTTCAAATTGATATCGATCAATAATTAAAAGAAAAAAATAGAGAGAAAATGATCGACTGTCAGTCATGTGGTGACCTCCTGCAGGGGTCCTGAGCCACAGTTTGGGGACAACTGGACTCACACAGAGTCCATGTGTCCTGCTGTGGGTTTAATTGTTCCTTTGGGAAAGTAAAGTTATGCTTCAATTATTGATAAAGGTAATGGTAATGAAGGAAAAACCCAAATATAAATTATTGATTTAACCAGTTCTAAAAAAGCACACAGGCCTACAGATATCTGTCAAATATCAGTGTAATAACAATAATCGCATGATTTATCATTTGTAATCACAGGATTCCTCATGCAGTGACATCATGATGTCGCTACAGTAATCACATGATGTCATCATACGATTAATCATGAAGTAATCACAGAAATCACAATGTTCATAATCACAACAGTCACATTTACAATAGCACAAAAATTAAGGACATTTATGTTTGTTCAGGTTTTTTTTCTCCCCTTTCATGAAGTTGTTGTATTACAGATCGTTGGAAAGATTGATTAGTCACTGTTACAACAAGGTACATCCTGCCCTCCCTCCACTGGCTGCCCGTGCATTTTAGAGTATATTTTAAGATTCTTTTATTTGCTTTTAAATGTTTAAACAGTCTAAACAGTTTTAAATAGTTTTTGTTCTTATTCTTTTTAAAATTGATTTATTGTTTTTAAATTTCTAAAAACAATAAATCAATTATTTTATTATTTTTTATTTATTTTCAGTGTTAATTGTTTTATTTCTTTGTGTTTCTGTGTTTATTTTGTACAGCTGGTTGTTTTAAAGCGCTTTATAAATAAAGTCGAGTTGAGTATATCTTGTAAGGATCATGCTTCTGTGGCATGAGCAACACAGCTAAACGTGTGGGTAGTGCCAAAATGTACCAAAATCTATATTCTCCTGTTGATACGTGCTCTTGTTTTGAGCTTCAAGTGCTGTCAGGAGTGTGTCAAGTCACAGACTGGCACCTGATTGATAGACATGTCAGGATGAGATTCTGGAGCCAGTGGTGATCCCCAGTGATGTAGTCCAGGGTTTACGTGGGTTTACAGAATCTAACTCCATCCTCCAGGTGACTAATCAGGGTTTCCAAAGATGCATAATACAACCGAGAAATAATCTATCAAACACAAATTTCCTTACTTTCTGTACTAAGTTTAGCATTATTGATTATTTAATCAGAGTAATCATGTGACTAGTCTGTGGACACTCTCAATGATGAGGGTTGGGGGTCTGCGTGTGATTAGTGGCAGCTGGTTAGTGTTGGTTAGTTAAGTCAGCTCAGTTATGTAGCCGCAGTGTGACAGTTGGCAGCAGCAGCTGAAGTTAAAGGATGATCCTCACTGATCAGATTAGAGTCACTGTTAATTTGTCACCACACATAGATCATACTCTTAGCTCTTAGCTGAGTTCACATGTTCTTCTCATGCCTGTCAGTCGTCAGTTACCTGGAAAACAGGTCAATAACAGGTTAATATGTGTCAAACCTTCTCAGATTGTTCTGGATGCTCAGTCCAACAGACCTTGGAGGTCCAGAGGGTCCAGAGTCTCTGAGACTTGCTCAGTTTGAAAGATCTCTGAGGGCCATAGGGTCTCTGAGACCCGGTCACTCCAACAGACTTTGAAGGCCTCACCTGGTACCTGCCTGTCACTACCTGTCTGTGTTCCCACTGCAGCTGCAGCTCAGGCTGGTTTGTAGAGACAGAGGTCTACTGTGACCCGTTTGATGTCCAGTCCATTTTATTTGACATGTTTGTTTATGTTGTTTGTTTGTCTGTGTGTGCAGGAGAACCCATACCTGTGCAGCGATGAGTGTGACGCCTCCAGCCCTGACCTGTCTCATCCTCCTCAGCTGATGGGGGACAGGGAGAGGGGGGGACTCATCACCTACTGGCAGACAATCACATGGTCCAGGTATCCCGAGCCCCTGTTGGCCAACATCACTCTGTCCTGGAACAAAAGTCTGGAGGTGGTCGATGACATCATCATTACTTTTGAGTACGGCCGACCAACCAGCATGGTGCTAGAAAAATCCATGGACAAAGGTGACAGCATGGATGGGGGGAGATAGGGTGATTAATCAATCAACGGTTATTACACGTAACTTCAATCAAACTTGTAATATCTCCTAAAAAGAAACGTTTCATCCCACAGTTTTCTTCCATCAGGTGATAAACTGATACTATTTATAGGGCGCATTCACACGGAGTAGTTTTTGTATTCATTTAATTTTATTTAACATTTGTTTAACCAGGAAAAGACTCATTGAAATTATAAATCTGTTTTCTAAGAGTGTCCTGGTCGAGACAGTAGCAGCACAGTTATACTGCATCCGATTTGTACTCTTGAGTCGGATTTTCGGAGTTCCCAGTTGGAAATACAACATGAAAGCCCCCTGAAGTCGGAAATCCGACTTGGAAATTATTGTTGTCGATAAAAAGGGAGCCCTACAGAAAAAGTTTGGGAACCACTGTGTTAGGATACAATTCAACTATCACTATGCCCCATTATCACTATATTGTGGTCCATAAATCATGAAATAGAGGACTTGGGATGGCCAAAATGTGCTATTTTAGTCATTTCTGGCAATCACTTTGGAAAATGGCCGCCACTGTAACCAGAATACAAATATGCAATGTCCCAATATCCAGATTTGTTTAAACAAAAGTGTTGTACCAAGTTTGGTGCTTTTATCAGAAATTGAACCATTATTTACCTATTTCACCCCAATGTTCAGCGCTAACACAGTTTTCACTAGAATCTGTCCAGTATGAGCAGCAGGGTAGGCAGTGAGTTATCCACGAAGTTGCAATGTGTCCTATATCACATCCTCTCTTTGGTTCACTGGATTGTTCATCATCAGAAAAACAAACAATAAAGTGGAGATAAAACAAACTCAGATTATACTGAAAATATATGAAGACATATACATTCAATATATAAAAATGTTGGCAAAAGAAAAAGAAAGAAAAATAAATTAACTATTAAAATATATCGGTCTCCCAACATTAGCTTTAATCGGCCAATAAAAAGACTCAGAAAGAAAAAAAACCTGTAAGATCTTCCAGTGAGACAGACCTGGTACTGGACCAGCAGCAGTTTCCAGAACTGGTTTGTGTTCTGCTCAAACACATTTTAAGTCTCAGTGTTTGTGTTTCAGGAGCATCATGGCAGCCATATCAGTATTACGCTGATGACTGTCTCGAGGCCTTCGGCATGTCGCCTAAACAAGTTTCTGACTTAGCACCGAGTAACTTAACCCGGGTCATCTGCACTGAACAGTACTCCCGTTGGGTTGGAGCCAAGGTGGGTAACTGGATACTGGTCTTACTGAGAAACAGCTACACAGTTTGCAGGAAGACGTTGATCTGAAACTGCTTCGCCAACAGGAGGAGAAGAATGTGGTCTTTGAGGTGCGTGCTCGGTTCAGTGTGTTTGCTGGCCCAAAACTGATCAACATGGATGCCTTGTACACCCGGATGGAGACAATGAAGGGACTCAGAGACTTCTTCACTTTCACCAACCTCCGTTTACGTCTCCTACGCCCGGCACTGGGAGGAACCTACGTCCAGAGAGACAATCTACTGAAGTACTTCTATGCTGTATCCAACATTGATGTTCCTGCCAGGTGAGCTACCAAGAACAAGCTACTCCCTAACATCTGAGCATCACTGCCAGGTAACCAGTCTGATATCTGACAACATACATCTATAAATCTAACCCAGAAACACATGCTGGCAGATTCTTCTCCAGATGGTAAAGGTTCTGAGTAACCCGAAGATGTTCTGTGCATTGTTTTGCCTGATCAGGATTTTATAGTGTTCAGCGAAGAGACATTCAGTAAAGAGACCTTTCTCTCCAGGTACCCTGAATAGAGCTTATCAGTGACCTTGGGTTTGGTCACTTTCAGGTTTCATGTCTCTTTCACAGATCCAACAAAGCTTGGCAATGCAGAGCAAGTTCTGACTGTGGTTGCTAAGGGACCAAATGGCCCTTATCAGATGGCCAGGTATCCTTTATTCCCAAAGTACTCCCCATAGACTCCTCCCAGGGATATGGTCAAATTCCTTTTCCAAGTTCATAAAACACATGTATACTCGTTGGGAGAACTCTCATATTCCCTCCAAGATCCTGCAGAGAGGACAAAGAGAATCCTCAAAATCCACAAACTGGACGAGAGCCATACTGCTCCTCCTGAATCCAAAGTTCAAACATCTGATGATCCTTCTCTCCAGTTAGCCCGAATAGAGCTTATCAGGGAGGCTGAGGAGTGTGTAGTTGGAACACCCCTTCAGGTCCCCTGTCTTGAAGAGGTGGACCACCTGGTCTGCTAGACTAGGGGAACTGTTCCTGATGTCCAAATAATGATGCAGAGGCCTGTCAACCTTGACAGTCCCACAGCATCCAGAGCCTTGAGGAACTTATCCACCCCCTGGTTAGCCACTAAGGAGCTTCTTAACCACCTTGGTTACCTCAGCCCAAGAGAAAGGAGAGCCCTTCTCTGAGTCCTGTGACTCTGCTTCCCCACGGTGTGTCCTTGGGGATTGAAAAGATCATTGAAGTACTCTCTTCATGACTCACAATATCCCAAGTTGTGGTCAGCAGCACCTCATCTCCACCCTACACAATGTCGACAGCACAGTTGACAGTTCTGCTCCTCTCTTCACCCAAGTGTCTATGACATGTGGCTGCAAGTCTGACAACAGATTCCTGTTGGGGCAGCTGTAGCTCAGGAGTAAGAGCAGTCATCTGCCAACCGGAAAGTCGGTGGATCAAGTCCAGGCTTTCCCTGACTAAATGTGGAAGTGTTGACACTTAACCCTACGTTCCCTCCCGACGTGCCTATCAGGATATGATTTTGTGTGATAGGTAAAAGCACTTAGTATCTTCCAATAGAAGTGCTGTATGTGAATGTGACATGTAGTGTCAAAGTGCTTTGAGTGGTCATGTGACTAGAAAAGTGCTATACAAGTACAGTCCTTTTAACAGAACTACAAAGTCAATCATTGAGCAGTGACCTAAGGTGTCATGGAGCCAAAAGGCAACACCCTTTTCCTTGAACATGGTGTTCGTTATTGACAATCCATGATGAGCACAAAAGTCCAATTGCAAAACACTTTTTGGGGTTCACTGCCTGGAAAATCTGACCTTATGAGGAAATCCAGGAACTACGACATGATAGTGGCTAGGTTGTAGGGGAAAAAAGTCTTGTAAGAGTTTGAGAAAACTGGATAAATGTTCCACCTATACAGAAATATCAAAACATGCATTTATATGTGCTTTAGGGGATGTAGAACAGTGAATGGCTCATTAGCAGGCTTGACAAGCAGTTCAATCTGAATCGGGTGTGATTGAGTTGGAAGCAAGAATGGCTTTTTTTTCTTTAAACTGCTACATTTGAAGTTAAATTAATTCTCTTTATAATCATACAGCTAAGATAATACTACATTTAATCAGACAGGAGGTTTTGTTTTTATTGCAGCTTCTCCGTACCTAGCACAGCTTCCCTTTTTGGAGTCTCCTCCACATTTGAATTATGCTCACCTGTTGTGCTCCACCTTATTCCACCTGCAGTGCTGGGTGCTTCTACTCCATAAACTTGTTTCAAGTTCCTCTGCCAGCTCCTGCAGAAAGTTACTTTGAGCTTTTTGGATGCCAGTGCTCTTCTTGAAGATAAAAAGTCTAGTGTCTTGTAAAATACAGCGATGAGCCATCTCCTTGTACCACCCTTTACTGAATCTGCTCCAGAACATATGCAAACTGATAATAGACCAGAGCAAGACCCTGTGCCATATTAACTATTTTAGACCTGTTCAATGTGTACATTATTAACTTTGCGTAAATTCTTTAGAATTCCTTGACAAAGTACGTAACAATTGTCATACTTTCATACTTTGACGGTAATATATTCACTTTGTTTTTTTTTATCATATTACTGCTCGTCAAGTTCTTTGCAAGTCTGTTAATGAGCCATTCATTTAATTCAGATGTGTTAAAGTATAGAAACATCCAAAACATGCAGGGCAATGGGTCCTAAGGACCAGGATTGACAAACACTGATTGGGACGTTTTGCTCACATGGAACCAGTATTTTGAAACCAGGTCCCAAAGTGAATAAATCGGGGTCATCAGAATTTGCTATGCAATATTTTGAAACAGACATCCTTCGTCAAAAATTTTAAAAAGCTAACCAAACCTTGTGCATCCAGTCCGCTGTGGTTCATGTGCAGTTTGGTTTGGTGAGGTCAGTGAGCTAGTGGAGCTACTATAGCGGGGTAGTTCATGACCATCCTTGCAACCTTGATTGATTATTGACCTTTTGATTTTGTACAGTCTGTTTCCAGACGAGCTAGTTCCTACTTTGAAGGTTTCCAGAATGTTTGTTTTTACAGAAAACTCGAAAATTCCAGAAATTCAACAGGATATTTGGAGAAGATGGTTTAATGTTTGGTGATGTTTCAAGATGAACAAGTATAAGTCCAGGTGGAACATCTGCCTTTGACTGCGTGCTCCTGTTTGCTCCTCAGGTGCAAGTGTAACCTGCATGGATCTCAGTGTGTGATTCTTGATGCAACGCTGCAGTGCGTATGTGACCACAATACGAATGGACAAGACTGCGAGCGCTGCCGCAGAGGGTTCAGATCCAGCAGCTGGAGACCAGGATCATACCTGCCTCTGCCGAAAGGCACTGCCAACACCTGTACGTACCAGCAGACACAATGCAAAACACCTGTATGTGTGTTTACTCTATAAGTCTACCACTATCTGTGTTTTACAGGTGAAGTAGCTGACACAGTAACCAGTAAGTAATATTTTAACTGTTTACCTTTGTGTTCACCTGTGTGTCAGTCGTTGCCGTTAGCGTGTTCACCTGTCAGTGTTGCATCATTGGGATTATTTTTCACATGGGTTTTTAAAGCAAACCCTGCCAACAAATGTTGGTGTGCATCTGTCCATCTGTTCTGTTCCTGTGCATCTTTGTTTTTCATCAGCACGGCAGCTGCTGAACTCACTTTGGTTCAAAACAAATTAACTAAATCTTGAGCCCAAAAATATATACATTATTGATTATTAAATAATTTTTTCCTCTCCAAGTGAGTTCCAGCTGATTGGTTGTACTACATCATCTCATGCACCATGACATGAGATGATACATCATTCTAGGAATGAAGTCTGAAAATTGATCCTTTCAGAGCGAGTGACACACCAACAGATGCTCTGCATTTGTGTGCCTAATCTGTGTTAGTCTGTGTTAACCTTTCAGTCACCTAACCCCTTTTACGCAGACACACTTGTCTGGCCATAAACCGGCTTTAATTTATCACAACACCCCAAACCTGAATGAACCTGAAAACTTTAAATCAGTCTACAAACGGTAGTATACTCTCTCTCACTCACACGCAATCAGCAGCAGATAAAAACTTGTATTCCTAAAGACTTTTCAGGGGCTCATAAAACCTTGGATATGAAAATGAGCTTCAGGACAATTTGTTTAAGCCAATTTTCCAAAGAAGACTGAACAGAGACAAGATGCAACAGTGACAGAAAATAATTACGGACAGTAGAACAGATAAATCAGCTGATAACTGTTGTAGAGCAGATGTGACCAATAGTATGTCTCTGCAGACCCGGAGAGCCACAGATTCAGACCTGCAGTTCTGGACCCCTTGTGTTTTTACAACAGGCCCCCTGCTGGACAACGGTTAAACTCCACCTGCATCTCTGGTTCAACAGGTCGTCCAGATCCCTAATGTTTTCCAACTACTAAATCAGATACCACTCAAACACCACTCTTTTCAAAAGTTCCACTTTTAGAGCTTAATCAGAAGTTAAAATTTTAAAAGTTAAAGTTGTATTACACCCAAATAAAAATACAAATATTATTCACGAGGCTTCTGACATTAAAATTTCCCTCTGGAGATTAATACTTCTGATTCTGATGAGGCTGAAAGTCTCTTTTAACCTCAACTTTGAAGGTTTATTACAACATCAAGTCTAACAATTTAAAGGTTTATTTTAACATCCACCGGGTTGTCCAGTATGTTTTTTTCCAATCAACACAGCAGGTGCATTAAAATAACCACAGCAAACCTTTTGCTGCTATGGACATGGTCTACAGGGTTAAAAAGCTTAGAGTTGCTTTGTTGTAAGCTTTTCAATTTGGTATGCAAAATAGGCTAGGGTGGCTTAAACAGGTGGATGTTAAGGGGTTAAGTGCACATAATTACATACTAACAATTGATTTCAAAGTTTGTTCCATCTAAGTATCTTTTCCTTTATTACACAGAAATAAGTTTTTGTGCATTCATATAAAGCTTTCAGACATGTGCTTCAAACCTGCTAAAACATATAAATGTCTGGTCTTTAGTGTCCAGTCCTCATTTTGTTGAGAGAATTTGAAACTACTGAAACAGTTTGAAATGTTTTATTGACTGATTACACATCAGTGAGATCTGCAGAGAGCAGAAAGAAATCAAAAATATCCATCACAAAGCTGAAAAAAAAACATATGTATATACAGTCACAAAAGATCATGAAAATCTTTGCAGCAGGTCCTGCATCTGTCCAGTTTGAACAGGTTTGTCCTTGCTGAACTCTTGTGCACCTTAAACAGAGAGTGCATAATTATTAATTATTAATTAATCATTTAATCATTAATTAATTAATCATTTTTTTAAATAAAATCTCTTAATATTGGCTGTAGACTAATTTAAATGTAAAAAATGATATAAACAAACATGATATACAGTATAATATGAGTAATAAAGGACAACTTACATTATATATATTATGCATGATATGATACAAAATAAACTTTTAGTATAGAGTATAAACTGCTAATGTGTTTCTGCTTTGTTTGCCTTTAGGAAAATGTAAACAGTTCAATACTTTTACGAAAATGTTGGCCTATACATGTTTTTCTCATATTATCCACTTCATTACTTATATCATTTATTTACATTTAACACGTCATGGCGCATCGCTTTCATTAAACTAAATGTGTAGGTCGAACCACTCTTTTCCAACAAGCAAAACGATTACCTACTAGCTTAACATAAATCGATTTTTTGATGTACCTTTCAGATTATAGTCGTTATGTCAAATTATTTTAATCTTATTGCAGTAAACGTTCATTTTGTTGTCAAATTCAAATCGGGAGAAAAATTGTTTGATGGCATTAAACAATTTGATTCATGTTCAATACTCACTCCAGTTGTCATCCACGTTGGTCTGCAATAAAATAGAGGAAGCTGTTGCAAAAAACAAGGGGTCCAGAAGTGCATTTCCAGAACTGCAGGTCTGAATCTGTGGCTCTCTGTCTACAGACACATGTTTCTTGATGTGACAGCAGCTTAAACCTCTGGACAAATATGGACACGAAGTCTCTCAAACTGAGGCTGGAAACTGTTGCAAGTCCGAGTCTAGGTTTTTCCAGCAGAGTTTGGATTTGGCTGCAGTGAAATAAACATTAGAGTCCAGAAAAGATTACCTGCAGAACAACACTGGGAGATTCATTGTCTTTTTAGTTTGGTTGCAACAGTCTCCAAACTAGGCCATGTCCACATGGAGACAAGTTTGGGTCTATCTGCAGGGATCACCAACCTTCTGGGCCAGTGCCCTTCAGGTTTTAAACATTTCCCTGCTGTAACACACCTGACTCAAATGAAATGGTTCTCCAATAGCTTATTGTAGCCTTTTAGGGTGCTTTCACACCAGGATAGCCTGTGGAACTTGGTTCGATTAGACGGGAAAGGCAGAGAAATATCACTCCTTCATTTGCCATAGTTAGCTTTCACACTGGACTTTACTCAAGTGGGCCAAACCGCCTGGACAACGTCCTGCAGTTACAACTGTTCACTAGGGGTGAGATTCCCTGAACCCACCACTGACCAAGAAGAACAAAAAAAGCAGTTAGAATATCTGGCTCACTGATTGGCTACGACTGAAAACCACAAGTAAACAATGGAACAATAATACATTTATGCAGCCTGGTTTCAAATTTTACTTTGGTGTTCCAGTCTAACACAGTTTCACAAGAAACTGTCCAGTATGAGCAGCAGGAGAGGCAGCAAGCTCTCCATCATGTTGGTCTACAAAGCATTCTGTGTCACTTCCTCTCTTTGGTTCACTGGATGGTCTGTTTGCTTTTGTGGCAGGATATAGGAGGGCCTGGGTGGGGATTGAACCCACAACCTCCCAGGTGAGAGTCATGTGCGCTGACCAATCAGCCAAAGGGATATTCCTGTGGCCAAGTAGCCAGGGCACATGATCAATAGGAGGCTTAGTGACAGGACCCAAACTATCACACTTTCAGACTGTAAGCAAACCGTACCAGAGTTCACTTGAAAATGAACCAAAACCCCCAGGTTTCAGACAGATCAGTTTGCTTCTTTGGTCAGCATCAGGGTAAGAATGGGCTTTTACACTACTCCAAACTAACTGTACTATTCATGGAAGCAGACTATTGTTTGTTTAAAATGAACCAAACAGCAGCAGTGTGAATGCGCCTTTAGTGACCCGTTCATTTGAATCAGGTGTGTTGCAGCAGGAAAAAAATCTAACATCTGCAGGACACTGGCCCAGGACGTCTGGAGTTGGTGATCCTTCCACTAGTTTGTTGTTTTTTTTTAATCATTTGGACATTTCCTCCACATGGAACCAGCGTTTTGAGAGTCTGAAAATGCACATTTTTCAAACTGGGTCCCAAAGTGAATAAATTTAATAACAACACAGTTTAGTTTGTGTGTTTACAGTCCAAACTAGTCCGGAACCAGTGACACCATTGGTCCACCTCTCCCTTAACCAACATGCACAAACCTCGCCAACATGAGTTTCGGTGCATGCTCCATGTCTTCTTTGTTTTTAGTGCATTTCTGTAGCAGCATTACAGTGCCAATTACAGGCAAGGCATTTCTACAGCAGCATTCTCAGTGGTTTTGTTTGGACATACATATTTCTTGAAATCATTCCATTTTTAGTTATTTTGTTTTCTAATTAAATCATCTTTGTCTCCATGTAGATGTAGCCTTTACCCAATATTATTGTAATTGTATTCAAGACAAAAGAAAATGGAAGAGGAGTTCAGTTAGAGCAGATTCTAAAGAGACGCAACTCTTCTTCTCTGACAGCGGATGGTGACTCTAACTCAGCAGTATCTGATGGACCTTCTGCCTCATCAGATGGAGTGACTGATTCTACTACTACTACTACTACTGACAGTATTACCACCTCTACTATAACTTACAGTAGTACACAGACTGATGCAAATGCTGCTGCTAGCTCTACTACTACATTTCCTGACAGTACTACCTTTTTTGCCGACACTACTACTATATTTTCTGACAGTACTACCACAATTTCTGACAGTACTACTATATTTGCAGACAGTACTACTATATTTGCAGACAGTACTACTACAGCAACTGACAGCACTACATTTACTGACAGTACCACTACAGTAACTGACAGCACTACCACATTTGCTTACAGTACTACTACATATGCCCAAAGTACTACTACAATTACTGATAGCACTACTACATTTGCTGACAGTACTACTACAGTAACTGACAGTACGACTGACAGCCTCTCTACCACTACAGACAGTACTTTCATGTACTCACTGACCACCGACATAAGCACAGAAAGTCCTCTCACAGCATCAGATAAAGCTTTTAGCTCTACTACCATGGACCCATGGAGTGCAGCAGAGACCAGTGCAACCACTGACACTATCACTACATTTGACACTGACGGTGGTAGGACTATCAGTATGTCCCCGACTGACTCTAGTTCTAAAACCTTCTCTACGAGCACTACTGATGCTGGTGACTTTCCTGGAATTGGTGTAAGCTCAATCACAACATTTGACCCTGGCTCTGTAATCTTTACTTCTAGTAGTACTATCAGTACCACAAATATGGATGCATTTTCTGACTCAAGTAGTACAGCAGGACTGTCAGCAGACACAGATACATCTAGCAGCCCGGTTCTGGAGACTGGGGGCAGTCTGTTCACATCAGACGCTGCCTCTTCCAGTACCACAGTTAGTACCTACAGTCCCACTGTCCTGGGAACCACTAGTGACTTGGGGATGTCTATATCTGATCCAGTGACTTCGCCCTTTGACTCCACTTTCTCCGGGACTGCCAATACCAACCTGGTGACCATTTTTGATCCACCGTCTGTTGGGATTGTGCCATCAACCAGAATCCCGAATCCAACCACCATCCCAGATATGACCCCACCCAATGACAAGGCTTCTTCTGGAGATACTCCACCCACTGGGTTTGCTCCAACCATCCAGGTGGGAGCTGACGCAACTTCTGTTCTTCCAGATATAACTCTGGATGTACTTCCTCCAGATGTACCACTGGAAATACCATCTACACAACTACCTCCTCTGGATATACCTTTTCCGGACACCCTTCCTCCAGATGTGCCATTGGAAGTACCCACTCTGGGCACACCTCCTAATGAACCATCCTCTGATGTTTCTCCTCCTGGTTTATCTCCCCCTGATGTACTACCTCCAGAAATACCTCCCCCTGATATGCCTCCTGAAGTAGCACCTACTGATATACCTCCTCCTGATATACCTCCTTCAGATGTAACTCCAGGAGAGCCCTCTTCTACGACTCCAGCCAATTCAATAGGCATTCCTTCTCCAGATGTTCCTCCAGAAGTGCCACCATCAAAGACTCAGGACACTTTGACTGATGAATCTTCTCCAGGTGCACTTCCTCCCGGTGAACCTCCAGGTGCACCTACTTTATATGCGTCTTCTCCTGATGCATCTCCTCTTGATACACCTTCTCCCGATGCATCTCTTCCAGATGCACCTCCTCCTGATTCCCTTTCTCCTGATGCAGCTTTTCCAGATGCACCCCCTCTAGGTGGAACTCCTCCAGATACATCTCTTCCAGATGCACCTTCTCCCGATGCACCTCCTCCTGATTCACCTTCTCCTGATGCGCCCCCTCTAGGTGGACCTCCTCTAGGTGAACCTATTCCCGACGCATCTCTTCCAGGTGAACCTCTTCCTGATACATCTCCTACTGATGCACCATCTCCTGATGCACCATCTCCTGATGCACCTCCTCCTGATGCACCATCTCCTGATGCACCTCCTCCTGATGCAGCATCTTCTGATGCACCTCCTCCTGATGCAGCATCTCCTGATGCACCGCCTCCTGATGCACCATCTCCTGATGCACCATCTCCTGAGGAACCTCCTCCTGATACAGCATCTCCTGATGCAGCTCCTCCTGATGTACCGCCTCCTGATGCAGCTCCTCCTGATGCAGCTCCTCCTGATGCAGCATCTCCTGATGCAGCATCTCCTGATGCACCGCCTCCTGATGCACCTCCTCCTGATGCAGCATCTCCTGATGCAGCATCTCCTGATGCACCTCCTCCTGATACAGCATCTCCTGATGCACTTCCTCCTGATGTACCGCCTCCTGATGCAGCTCCTCCTGATGCAGCTCCTCCTGATGCAGCATCTCCTGATGCAGCATCTCCTGATGCGCCTCCTCCTGATGCACCATCTCCTGATGCGCCTCCTCCTGATGCAGCATCTCCTGATGCGCCTCCTCCTGATGCAGCATCCCCTGATGCGCCTCCTCCTGATGCACCATCTCCTGATACGCCTCCTCCTGATGCACCATCTCCTGATGCGCCTCCTCCTGATGCAGCTCCTCCTGATGCAGCATCTCCTGATGCAGCATCTCCTGATGCGCCTCCTCCTGATGCACCATCTCCTGATGCGCCTCCTCCTGATGCACCATCTCCTGATGCGCCTCCTCCTGATGCACCATCTCCTGATGCACCTCCTCCTGACGCATCATCTCCTGACGCGCCTCCTCCTGATACACCACCTACTGATGCACCATCTCCTGATGCACCTCCTCCTGATGCGCCTCCTCCTGATGCACCATCTCCTGATGCGCCTCCTCCTGACGCATCATCTCCTGATGCGCCTCCTCCTGATACACCACCTACTGATGCACCATCTCCTGATGCACCTCCTCCTGATGCACCATCTCCTGATGCAGCATCTCCTGATGCGCCTCCTCCTGATGCACCATCTCCTGATGCAGCATCTCCTGAAGCACCTCCTCCTGATGCAGCATCTCCTGATGCACCGCCTCCTGATGCACCATCTCCTGATGCAGCATCTCCTGAAGCACCTCCTCCAGGTACACCTTCCCCTGATGCTCCTGTAGAGTCCTTGTTACCTCCCTCTAGAGCAGGAGGAGGTGATCTGGCATCGGGAACAGTTTCTAGCACTTTCGATCGGTCTGACCCTGCTGGTGATCTAGTTGAATCTGGACAAAATACCGGCTCTAATTCCGGACTAGAGTCTGCTGGTGATCCAGAATCCAAGAGGGAAGGAAAGTCTTCTGAGAAGGAATCAGCTGGAGCATCAGGAGGGTCCCAGTCAGAGGAAAAGAAAGACCTTAAAGAAGAGAAGACAGAAGAGCAAAAAGAGGAGAAAGGTAGTAAAAACTGAACTTTGGTCAAATGTGAGTAGTGAACAAATGTGAATATAGAATATAGTAGGAATGCTAAAACATATAGATTCAGCTTGGTAGCAGTTTGGTACAAAAATAATCGTCCCAAAAAGGCAAGATTTTGCCTCTTTTATGTTCCCTTTACGTACGTAAATGGGTAAATCTGTGTCAAATGTTGCCAAACATCACTGCCAACATATTCCCACGTGTCCTTTGATGATGGCTGTTTGGTAATACAGCCATTAGACGGCAGTGCAGGGATTTCTGATGTCAGTCTCAGACAATAGTTCACATGGCAAGAGTGGACATGACTGTGATAATATAAGTAAATGTTATTAAGTGTTTTTCACAGACAAGTCACAAAGTAATGTTTATAAAATGGGTAAAATAGATGAGAAAACTAAGCACCATAATCAACAAGATAAGATAAAATGAGAGACAATAAAATAAACACAATATAAATCAATAAAATAAAAAAATTTAAAAAGCCAGTTTAAACCAGAGTGTTTTTAAATGCTTTTTAAAAGAGTCACAGAGTTGTAGTGGTAGATAATTCCATAGCCTTGGTGCCACAGACTGAAAGTTTGCTTGTTAGAACATGTTAATAATCTGATTGCAGCATCTTCTTTGAAATAAAAGAGAAGATTTGTCCATGTCTGTAAACAGGGGATTACAATAATCTAAATGCAATGAGACAAATACATGAACAGAAAGCCAATCACTAATCTGGGTTAAGCAGTGGACTAGGGTGGACAGCCTGTCCAGCTGATGAGCCTTAAAAGACATAAAGCTGAAAGTCATCAGCATAGAATTGATAAGAAATGTCATTAAAAGATTGAATGCCAGCTAAACAACATCATATTCATTAAATTTATTCATTTATTTTGTCCCACGGCCTGTAATTTATCAATTTTTCAATTATTCTTACAGCCTTCCTTAATTATTAGTGAAGTAAGTTAGTTTTTTATCAGATCTTATGTTTCTTTGGGATAAAAAAAGTCTGTGGGTGCTTTTACAACACGATAAATCAGTCAGGTATTATTTGTGTACTTAATATTTTTCCACAGAACTTAAAAACTGTTCAAACACTGCAATATATTCTTTCATTGTTGAACTGAACAGTAACTATTTCCACAGAGGAAACAAAAGGCAAAACGGAAAAGAAAGAATGGAAAAAAGAGAAGGGCTACGAGAAGAAAGGTACAAAATCTAAAAACAGATCCATAAGACAGATAATAGCAGTGTTGACTCCTGACCTCGTGTTACCATGGTTACCCAACTTGTTTTGTGTCTCAAGCAATCCAGAAGATTCTGATTCCAGGTGGACCAAAGTTCAGTCAACTGTCCAAAATCATTTACGTCAACTTCCAGGGTAAGACTGCTTTGACTCCACACCCTCCCCAAATAACCCCATCCCCTTATGATAGATGACCACTTTCCCTGAAACCGAAGGTCTTTTATGATCATTTAACCTCCTTGTGGTATATGAGACACTAACAGTCAACCCTCAACCTAACCCACAGTACAGAACCAGTTCTGCCTGGTGTAGAACAGGTCAGTTTCCGTACGCTGCCATCAGTGTTCATGTTGTGTCCTGTCTCCATGTTTGTTTGTTTTTCTTCATGTTTGGGGTACAGATTACTGGTGGGATTACTTTCACTTGGTGGGTCTTATATGAACAGTTTTTTAATATGCCTCTCTCTGTCAGACTGTGAATGTAATGGCCACTCCAACCGCTGCAGCTACATCGACTTCATCAACGTGGTCACATGTGTGAGCTGTAAACACAACACACGGGGGCAGAACTGTCAGTTCTGTCGCCTCGGTTACTATAGAAACAGCTCACTGCTGCTGGATGACGAGGACATATGTGTCGGTCAGTACCACTCATGCTGAAAACACAAACTCACACTCCCTGATATTGCCTGACCAAACAGCTGATGATTTTGTGTGTTGATGTTGTGTTTCCGTCCAGATGTTCTAACTTTGTGCTGGGATAAAACACGAATTAAACCAAAAGTAATGGAAACCGTTTCAGAGAAAAATCTGTTCATGATGATATGTTAAGTCATATGATGAATGTTAGTGAAACCATTCCAAACAGTCTGCTTGTCCAGTATGTTCTCTAAAGAACGTTTCACACACCATTTCAAGCTGGGTTAATGTTTACCTCTGATAGAGCTCTGAGCCGCCCAGGGAGGGAGCCTCTGATTGTCTGTGTGAGTTACCAGTGAAACAGCGGTGTCGGGTGCCAATGTAAACTTTTGTTTAAAAGTTATAGCTGACATATTTTCATTATTTATCTAACTTTCCTCGTATTTGGCACATTTTTCATGAATTTAAAATGGAAATTAACATAAAAGATTGTTGGTTAAACGTTAAAGCCCCAGTGTGTAATAATTACTCCCATCTAGTGGTGCACTAATTGAATCCAAACATCCGAGCACCTCTCTCTGGTGCCTCGCCGTTTATGCGCGTTACTTCCACTACCAAAGCCACGGAGAGTCATAAATGTCAAAAGGTCAACATCTTGCACAAGTTGGAGTGTCCTGTCCGGTGATGAAGTTGATGTATCTTGACTGGTGCAGGTGATGTGGATGGCTTTGCAGAAAAAAGGTCTCCGGACAACGACTTTATAATAAAAAAGGTTTAAATGCTTATGATCAGACACTACAAAGTATAAAACGATATAATTCTGTTTCCTTATTGATGCCAATAAGTTACAAGCATTTGGTACCAAGCTACTGCTAATAGATAATGTCATCATGTGAAATCGTTGTTATGACCCCCTACTGAGGTCCTACGATCATTTCAGGGGTTCCCCTTGTAGGGCTGTCAAAATGATTGCATTAATGCATAATCAGCAGTTATCAGTTATTACTCGTGCCATTTCTCGGCGAGAGAAGCTGATTTTGGGCATGGAGGTGTTTTGTTACAGTGGTGTACCGGATCCATCAAAACATGAACACCAGCGTATGTTATCTTGGGGCTCATGGCTCAAAAAGTTTGGGAACCACTGATTTAGACGTGATCCTGATGTAGAAACATGAAGTATGAAGTTCTAAACCTGTTTACAGGACAGTGTCCCAGTAGAATCAGCCCAGAGATCCAGGAAGAACCAGTCCATTAGTCTGTTGCTACGGAACCCGTCTGGTGACATCAATAAAAAGTCGTTGCCACGTTTTTAATGCCTGGGAGCGAGATAATTAACGATCTCATTCCCACGTATTAATAATTCGTGGCCACGCATTAGTATCTCGTGGCCATGAGTTGTTGTTTTTTTGTTTTTTTTGCTGCCTGAGACTTCTGGGCCTGCAGAAGATCTTTAAACTCAGTCATACTAAAACATTGTCTGGATCTGTAAGTCTTAGTCCAGACATTTGTGGTTCCAACATGGTGAATCAGAGCAGGAGTGCCCTCTCCAACATCTCTAATTCCCTCAGTTTGATCCGGACAGTCAGTGTAGATCAAAGAGAAGTAGAAGATTATGGTTGATTTTTTTGGTTGATTTGGTTGATGGAGCAGCAGGTGCTAGCGCCTTCCTCATTTTGAAATCATTCAGGTCATAAAATAGGCCAAATATGATCAATAGTTTGAACATTGACCCGATCAAAGTTCTAGGAATGTTCTTCATGATTCATACTAAGTGCTGGGATAACTTGCTGTATACTCGAGCGTAAATGTCAACGTTCTGCTACGTCTGTGTATATACTTGCAGCAAGACGAAGGCACAACGCGGTCAAAACGGTCGATACTGGAGGGCACCACTAGGGGGAGTATGCAGCACTTGTACTCTCTGCAAGTGTCAAGTTACCGCTCGCATTGTATTTCCGGGCTTTTTCCACTAACAACAAAGATCTTGTGTTGAAAATGGACTTTACCAACGAGGAAGAAGAGTTGATCATTTTACTTTTACTGTTGACTTATTTTTACTGTCGTCAGAGGCGGTATATGCGGCCGATTGACCAAAATCGTGAATGAGCACCTCTAGTGTTCAAGTCAATGTTGCAACTCGTGCACGTGACAGCAAGTATATCCCAGCCCTAAAGGTTTTTGGGTCAGAGGTCAAAAGTGGTGCTCAGCTGCCACCTGGTGGAGATGATGATAATCCTGATGAAGATGTGTGTGTGTCTCCAGAGTGTCAGTGTAACACAGACGGCAGCTCATCTCCTCACTGTGCCGACTCTGGTCTCTGTCGCTGTAAAGCCGGAGCCACGGGGAGGCGCTGTGACTCCTGTCTGCCTGGATACACCTGGAGAGGAGGCGGAGTCGGATGCACAGGTACACACAGTGGGAGGGGCAAATACTTTTTAAAAAACAGACATTACCATTAAAGACTATCAGAAATAATAATTTTCTTCCTCAGAGAACCTGTGTGATGTAGATCGTTTGATTTGTCAGAATGGAGGAACCTGCGTGGACTTCCAACGCTGCAATTGCCCGAGTAACTTCTCAGGTAAACACTCATTTGGATGATGACTCGGCTCAGGTGGAATGGCCGGGGTTGGAGGTTGCTGATGTCATATGTGTGTGTGCGTGTGTGTGTGTAGGTATGTTTTGTGAGCAGAAGGTCTGTCCGAAGAAATCTGGTTGCAAAGACGACGCTGAAAACTCCTCCAACCTGCCGACATCACCGCTCTACCTGCTGATCGTCAGTCTGATTACCTCCATGATCTCCTGACCCCGCCCCCTGACACGAAGCCACACCCACATGTGACATCACAGATTATGTAATAAAATACAAAATTAAAAAAATTCATGGTTTGTTGTTTTTATTGAACTTTATTGAGATTGTTCCTGTAGAACCTGTAGTTGCAGCCATTGGAAGTTTGACCCCACCATTGCCTTCACTTCCCTCATCCTTCAGTTCTTGGTTTTCATTCAGGTCTCTATACTTCTTTCACTCCTGACTTCTATTCCACCATGATTTCTATTTGGCTAGCCATTATCAGTTTTTCAGTCTAGACCTGGAAGTCCTCCAGGATCTTAGCTCTGTCATTCTATACCACCTTGATGATAGGCCTATTTACCATCCTTACCCGAATCGGTACAGATGTTCCTGTTCACTATTCCAGCCACTCGGTTTTGGCATATGGGTTGCCAAGTGTAAAGATTTTCATTTAAAGGTTGACACCTTTTCTTTATTTATCTCATGTTTCTCATATTTAGCACCTAAAATGGAAACTAACCCTAAAACAACATTGTTGATATAATTGATAAACACATGTATACAGGTTAGGTATAACGTTAAATTTAAAAGTTAGATTTAGATCTAAATATCAAATCTTAAATCGTACCGTACCGTACCGTACCGTACCGTCCTCTTCCGCTTATCCGGGGTCGGGTCGCGGGGGCAGCAGCTTGAGCAG
>JAOXYM010000012.1:29705587-29718259 GCA_028567055.1 Leptatherina wallacei | reverse complement strand
GGCCGGTCGGTACCTCAGTATGGATGAGGACAGGGGCCGGTCGCTACCTCAGTATGGATGAGGACAGGGGCCGGTCGCTACCTCAGTATGGATGAGGACAGGGGCCGGTCGGTACCTCAGTATGGATGAGGACAGGGGCCGGTCGGTACCTCAGTATAGATGAGGACAGGGGCCGGTCGGTACCTCAGTATAGATGAGGACAGCTTGAGCAGCTTCACTCTATAATTCATCACATCTGAATGTTTGATGAGTCCGTACAGAAACAGTAAAACGTTTCTCAGAGAAGCTGCAGCAAACACACCAACGACCAGTCTCAGAACCAGAATCTGACCTGCAGGAAATGTTCTGCTGGCTTTTACTCCCTTCATCTGATTCTGAGCTTCATTTGTTTCTGACTGATCTGATTCTTTTCACATGAAGATCACAGAACAGTTTATACTTTTGATTTTGACTAAGTAGAAAAACCCAACAAACAAATGAAGAGGAAAATTTGGAGCGACTGTTCTTCGCCCAGTTATTTTTCTGTAACGTGTGACATTCTGGTAGAAGTTCATGTTTTCTCCATTTTCCCACTTCTGCTGATTTACAGGCTGCCTAAATCATTGATTAATTCTCATTTATAGGTGAATCTTCTGTCAGGAACGTGATGATGTTGCTGTGTTGTTAATCATCATCTGTAATCTGATTCTCTTCCCATCTATGGAACGCTGTGATTCCCATTCTCACCATTACATTATGTGGATACATTCAGGGTCAGAAAGTCACAAATCATTCTGAGACAGGAAAAGATCAGTCCGAACCCATATCAACACCAGTACCAGGCAGTCCAAGTCTGGAATCAGGACCAAATCCCAAACCCTAGCCTTTATTTTGCAGGAACAAGGCATCTCTCTTCCTGCAGGGAGTGGTGGTCATCTCTTGGTCCAGATGGATCCATACTGATGAGCTAATGACCACGACTCCTCCATCCCCTGGAAAAAAGACACGCCCCATTCCTGATCAACTCCCTGACCCAGGCACAGAATATTTTATGTACTCACCATCAACCTCTGTGTGCTGCCGTCTCGGGTCTCCTGGTTCTGGTTGTTGGCGTAAGACGTGGACATGTAGCTGTTGTAGTTAGCATTGGCTGAGTTGAGGCTGACGGGCGGCTTGGAGGCCGGGCCATGCCGAATTGACTCTTTGGGTCCAGTTGAAGACAAGTTGGTGCAGTTGGACTGGTTGGTTGTGGCAGCGGTGCTGGTGCTGTTGATGTGGCTCAGGTCGGCATCTGGGACTGAGTCCGGAGTCTTTCTGAGGTCTGCTGCAAGCAGAAAACCACCATCATCATCATCATGACCTGCAGTATCGTCCCAAGACCAGGCTGTGTTTTTCCAGAACATCTCAACGTTCCTCAGCCCAGACAGACCAAACAAAACAAGACCTGAACTGGGATGATCTAGGATGAACTGGAACCTGACAAAAACATTAAAAGTCCATAGATCTGGTCCCCTCGTAGGATTTTTGGCTTTTTTGTCTCAGGTTCTACAGAACAGATGGTGCAACAAACAGTAAATAAAAGCAAACAGCTGCTCGCTCAAAAACTATCAAGAAGCTCAGCGATGGAGACCAGAGTCAGAGTCGACCTGGACTCACAGCAGATGCATCAAAGGTTTCTACATGATGGTTCTGGTTCTGGCTGCAGGAACTTCAAACAGATCCAAATCCAAACAGAATCCATGTCACTGAGAAGTCCTGGACCCAGACGGGTCAGTGGTCCTGACTGTAGCCGCTCAGCAGCTCATCTGATCTTCTTCTTCTGTGGTCCCGCTCTCTCTCCCTCCCTCTCTCTCTGCTCTCAGGGCAAACGAGTGTCAGATCTCAGTGTGATGTCAGAGAGAGAGGGGCGGTCGAGGGACATAGGCAAAGAGGTATTGTGAGGGTCACATGGTTAACGGGCTGCTTCTTGTCACCATGGTAACCATGTGGACCCCCAGAGGGAAAGTGAGGGAGCAGGAGTCATTCGCACTCGGGCTCGCTCGGCCCTTCTCCCCCACCCCTCTATAAATAGACGGATGTATGGATTTAAACACACGCATCATCACACACCAACATCACATCTGAAGACTCGTTTGCAGTCCTGATCCAAAGTTCTGATCCCAGGTCCTGATCCAGAGGCTTTTTCCTTCATTTTCAGGCCGGTCTTTCTACCTGGACATTTTCAGAGGAATATGGGATTTTTTTTGTTTTGACCTGTACATCATTGAAGCATAGAAAAGCTCCAAACTCAAGGGATGAACCAGTGTTGTGTCAACACATAACAATAAACAAGAAGAAGGAGGGGAAGCAGGGAGAAAAGGCACAAGAACTGGACTGAAAATGAGTGACAATAAGTCTGATGGAGCAATGAATCCTCCCCAGAGTCGAAACCTCCACATTGTTAAAGAAGCGTGGGATCATCTGGACAGACAACAGAACAAAAAGCAGTTCCTGTTTTCATGGAGATAAAAAACTAAATGAGGCTGGATCAAGACTATTGAGCAGAACAGTAGTTCCAGAAACAGAAAACTGCGAGGACCCATGAAGAATCTGCTGCTCCTGATCACTCACCTTCAGTTTCCAGCTGTTCAGTCCCACCAAAGTGTTGTTCTGTTTTCTTTTGCTGATGATTCATCTGACAAACACACAGTGTGCTGGCCTACTCACCCGGAACAACAGCTATCATCACTGACATACTTTTCTGCCTCGCTGCTTTGTTCTTAGAGCAGAAACCTTATGGGTTGCCTCGCTGCTCCATAATTTATGCTTTAAACACCGTTTCTTTCCATTTTATCCACATCCAATCTCCCTCCATGTAGCCTCGTACATATCATGTAGAATTATAGTGTTATAAGTGTCCTGGTTGATCCTGAGGTGAACATAAAACCATCTGCCTGCTTCTGATTCTCTCTACTGCCCCGAAGCCAATGAGGAAACCAAATGCTGCAAGGATTCTTGTGTTTTTCCTTGATATTTAAATCAGAATGGGATTTGATATTTCTTTTTATTTTGTACCCATTTTGCATTTTTACTGTTTTTTACTTGAATTGTTTTCTCCATTCTCTTTTAGACATAGCAACACAGGTTGTTTTTTTAAATATTTTTAAAATTGACTTGAATTGTTGACCATTTTCAATCAGTTGCTCCCAAACACACTACAGATACCCAGTCCAGTGTGACCAACCCAATCCGACCCAGACTGCAACAGGACACTAGGAATATCTGTGATACTCCAAAAATTTTACAAATCTCTTTCTTCACCAAAACAGACTTTTTTTATTGTGTTAAAGTGAATTGAGTTGCGAGCAGACAGCAGTTTGAGATCTTGTCAGCAGGTTCTTCTCAATTTTTCTCACTCTACAGCTGAAGCAGAACTATTTCACTTTAGCCCATATAAGCTTAAATTATGTATAACGGAATCAGCTCACTGCCTGCACCACTTATTCAGCCTTCAATTAAAAATATATAAATCTGTCTCAGCTTCATGACCAGCTGAGGTGTGTTTCCGGACAGGGATTCCTCTTGGCAGCTGTCACTACGTCTTATAAACTGTAGGGGTGTGGACAGATGTGACAAACCAGCAGTAGTTCACAGCTCAGTAATCCGGATCATAACCTTCCCGTCAGCTGTATGATCTGGTGTTTTAGAGGAAGAGGCCCAGAGAGAGGAAGTGAAGGTCGACCTGCAGGTATCATTCACACTAGCCCCTTTCATACTTGCTCTGAAAAGCGGTAATGTTGCAGAATTTGTCTTTTATAAAGACAAATGTTCCGCTGTTTTACCTCAGAGCTGTAGCGGACATTTACCGGCTAGCCGGTAACACAAAGACGTCCTACCTATCGACTTATCCGGGAAAATTTCCCCATATCTGAACGTAGCCGTGACGTAAAAAGTCTGCGAGGAAGCGATATGTTTGAAAAGACAACTCCAGATAAAGAGCGGATAGACTTTACCGCACATATTCCGCAATGCAAGTCTGAAAGGGGCTACTGATGGACACATCAGAGACGATGTGGGCTTCAGTATCTCTCTGATGGACTCCTAAACATGTGACATGAAGAAAGGGATCCAATCTTTTTGGTGGACATTTGCTCTGTAAAAGACCCAGTTAGTCCAGAGAAAAGTTTTCAGGTCTGACCAATCATTTTGTATCCATGCTGCAAACCAGCTGGCAGGTGGTGGTGATTGGCATCAAGCTTCAAGCAATGCACTTCTGTTTGCATCCCGTTCTTCACAATCATTTCATCATTTGCCATTTCCTATTTTCATACTTTGCTTGAACTGGTAAATTGTGATAGGAGTTTAAATAAAACATGTTTAGGGTTAGAACAACATTGACTGTCTTAAGGCCAATTCATGCCCCATTTACATACATAAATAGGTACGCCCATTTTAAATGTCACTGCTTTCATGCACATGCACATTGGCATGATTGTTAGCCAATGTATCCACTAAAGGGCAGGGCAGAGTTCAGAGTTCACTTCTGAGTTCTGATGCCAGTTTCAGACAATAACAAACATGATGTTGGTAGAGGAAATCATGTTAATGTGCATTCTGAGAAAGAGACATAAAAAGAGGCAGATCAGTAAATGGTGGTGTTTTGTGCGACCATTAAAAACATCACAGTGGCTTTTTCCTCTTCTTTGTTCCTTTCACGGGTTGCATATCAGCTATGCTGCTCAACACTGCCCCCTGTGTTTTCTGGTGGTACTACTCTGTTTGCTCTGTCAGGGTATGGATCCGTAAGGGCCCCGAAAACGGACCATATTACGCACGTAAATGATGGAGAAGACAAACAAAGTGCTTCATATCTGTCAAAGAGCATAAATGGGCCTTTCGACTACAACAGTTCATACTTGTTACTGGTTCCTGTCATATGATGCGGTGCTATACCTGTTGGGGCAGCTGTAACTCAGGAGGGAGAGGAATCGACCCACCAACTGAAAGGTCAGTGGATCGATTCCTGGATTCTCCTGACAATATGTTGAATATATTGTTTTTTAGACAATATACTCGAGATACCAAACCCCACATTGCCTCTTGATATACTATTTGGTATGCATGCTGTCTTATAAAGCACTTGTAATGATTGAAGGGATTTTAGTGGCCTTTATTTGACAGCAGCTTGACAGGAAAGGGGGGTCAGAGAGAGCGAGAATGACATGCATCTTAAAGCCCCAGGCCAGGAGTTGAACCTGGGCTGGCTTTACTAAGGAACTGTCGCCTCCTGTAATGTCATCATTGATAAAATGAATGATACTTTTTCCTTAGATGGAAATTGTAAAATGCAAATTGTATAATGCATACCCTCTACACAAACAAGCATTTTTTCTTCAAGATTTTGTGGACTCTTGTGGCCTTTATTGTACAGTAGGTACACAGGAAAAAGGTCAGAGAAAGGGAAGCAGAGAGCAAAATGTAGCAAAAGGCCTCAGGCTGGGATTCAAACATGAGCCGGTTGCATCATAGAGCTGTAGCTTCTAGCTGTGGGGTAACTGTCTTGCCAGGTGAAGTAAACGTCCACATGAATATTTAAGTACAGCAAAACCAGTCATTTTTGGTCATCTTTCCATTTAACATTTAACATCAGAAAGTACGTGAATGTATGCAACACGTTAAATATAAAGACACAGACACAACCTCGCTCTCCCACCAACAAAGTTTCTCGTTAAGTATGAAAAACCAGGTCAAGTGTACATTGTACAAGGACACGGACTCCCCCTGGCCAAACTAATCCTATTACAAACTAACCTTCTTGTGAAGTATGAAATAAACAGGCCTAGATAAAATTTTTCTTCTTCTTGCTATCTTGAGAACAACAACAAAGGTCTCTGTTCTCGTGGAGTATGTAACAAGCTGTGACTGTCTTCACTTTACACAGCAGTGTGAAAGCAGAACCTGGACATTCTCTGCTAAACAGGCATTTTCTACCAGCTAACTTTTTCTGCTCCCCTCTCACTCAGACATGAACATACACTCACAGCACTGCATCCCTCTGTTGCATCACCACCTCGTCAACGCTGACTCTTAAAGGGGCCACGCTGTTCTTATAACACGGTGTACATCCCAGATAGCGGACATGTTTTGGCCGAATTCGGGCTACTTTTAGAACTTATGGCTCAGTTACAGCACTGGCAAGTGTTTTGTGGGCCACGTGTGGTCCAGATGTCGTTTGTTGGCCTGGACGTGGATTATGGAGAGTATTTTGTGGGCCGGCAGTGGTCCTAACACAGGAAGCCTGCCTGAACAAAGATTCTGGGTATTTCCTTGTTGCCCACATGTCGTGGTCACGTGGCTGAGTTTTGGCAGCCATACTCACATTTAGACAACACCGTACGTCAAGGCCAAATTTGTGTCAAACGTTTTTTACTATCTAGGATTGGTTAATTTTTCTTTGTAGTGAAACATTACTCTCCTTCTTCTCCAACAAAAATATTCCACTCTTAAGATTAGAAGTCGACTATGTTTGCCATTCCAACAAATTGGCTAATCAACTAATGGATTAGTTGTGCACATCTCTAGTATAAATCCATAGCAGTGCTGTATGAATGTGTGTGATTGGGTGAACGTTGCATGCAACGTTAAAGCCCTTTGAGTGGTCAGATAAGACTAAAGGGCTATAAAATAAAGTCCATTTATCACAAAAGAATCGCCAAAAATATGCCGTCATCTCATTGTTTTGAAGGTTGAACTGAGAAACATCTTCATATGGACGAATGTTCGCCAGTTTCTGGTGAAACTGAGCTGGTTTTATAAAACCTCTGGTTCCAATAGACTCCTGGTCAAATAAAGTCCATTTCTCATCAACAACAGAAAATGGAGGCTTATTTCCTTCAGATCAGCTGAGCCGATGACACATCTGTCCTGACAGAGTAAACATCATCTCTGAGTAGGATGGCCTGAGGCGCTTTCTGTTCGTTTCCTTCTTTATTTACTCTGACCTTCTCTCTTGACTTTTGTGTTTTCAGTTTAGTTGTGAGTTAATCTGTGGTTCTGCTCTTGGTTTTACTCTCCGTGTTTATTTATGTTGTTTTTGTCTCACACTTGATTTCAGAAGCTGATCACCAAACATCTGTTCTGCATCAGTGACCACTTCCTCAGTATGTTTGCTCCCAGGTTTCCTGTCAGATCCTCGTCATTGATGTTGGGTTTATGTTTACAGTGCTACAGCAGTGCTTTTGATGTGTTTATACAAAATTATCTTTATTTATTCAATTTAATCCTGAAAGGCCTTATTTAGATATGACAGCCTGCATTTTAACCACTCAACACAAGTCTGAATAAATCAGTCTGATTAATGACTTTTTATCTCCCTGACACGACTGTGATGTTTTCCTCCATCCAACATCTTTATCACATCCAGAGAATTACTGAAGGTTTTCCTTAAGCAGATTTTCTTTTGATCCCAGGTCTTCCTGTTCTGCTGAATGTGGATTCAACATCATAAATCAGTATGCTGAACCATAGACCTGATGGACCACATAGTGGACACAAGTGCAAAACCACCATGGCCTCTCTCCAGTTTTGGTTCTGGGTTCTGAATTTACATCTGAGATTCCAAAACACTAGCTTTATCTGGACAGCCTCACCTCCTGATGCTGCCACTCTCTGCCCCGCCTCTTTCTCAGTGCTCCTCATTGGTCTGCTCTGCGGCGACGTTACTCTCAGGTGTTTGGTCTGCCCAAACTCCTCCCCCAGCAGATAGAACCACCCACTGATCAGCTGCCAACACAAAGGGCAGCTAACAGGTTATTATGTCAGGCGAACTGGAGATGTTTTACACTGGGATAAATTAAATGTATTCAATATAATTACATGGATAACAAAATCCCTACAGCCAATCAGAATCCAGGATCCTCTACTGTAACTCACCTTTGAGGATGACATGAGAGAGTCAATCCCAAAACTCATACAGCCCATCAGCTGACTGCGCCTGTGGGGCAGACATGCACAGGTATGTGTTAGATGCACAGGTGTGTGTTAGATGTCACATGTGAAAGTGTGTCTGGACAGAACAGGTGTGAGTTCAGTGATATGATCACTGACCTGGTTTCTGGTAAACGTCTGATCACTGAGATCATCACTCTGCTGGGGAGGAGGCTGTTCCTGATGCACCTGAGACACACACACACACACACACACACACACACTACACAGGTCAGAGCTGGAGCCAGCTGTAAAGCTTTCTCTGCCCTCCAGTGGCAGATTCCTGCAACTACACACTACACACTACTGATTGTTTGTTACTGAATTTACATAATATTGCTGGACCTGACCGGAGGGGACAGAAAAAGGATAGAAAGAGAAGAGAAAAGAACAGGAAAATAAATGAAAAAATAAAATAAAAAAAGGAGACAAAAAGACACCATATAGAAAACAATTCAGTCCAACCACAGACTCTAAACAACCTGCTACACTTGTACAGACACACAACAGAGAACATCTCACGGCCCCTGCAGAAAGACAAAGCCGACAACCGTCAGGAGCACCAATGAGAGGGGAACCAGCTGACAGAAACCATGTATCTCAACTAAAACCAGAGCAGCAGAAACACACACAAAGCAAACTTACTGAAAGTATCTATTAGTAAATAAAGCTTCACGACAACACAGTGATTGTGTCAGCATGCAGAATATACGGAGTGAAGAGTGATCGTGCAAATGCCACCACGCCTGCAAAAGAGTCAGAGGTAGGCCACAGGGACCCCAAGACCCAGGTGATCAGCAGCCACCCTGGAGCACGGACCCCATCCACCACGAAGATGACCCTGTATCCGCCCAGGAAGCAGCAGAGGGAGGCCCCAACCAAAGCCCCCGCAGCCGCGAGGAACAGGCCCCGGTGAACCAAGATCAGCAGCCGCCGACTCCCCAGGCACCGGCCATCCAGGGCGGACAGAGCACAGGGCCCCAATAGCCCGAGAGCCCCCCCACCCCCACAGGCAGAGGGCCCCCCTGAGGGAGACCCCAGACCCAAGGCTTAACACTGATTACTTACTAAAATGTTCCAACTGGCCTCACATTATTGATAAATACAAACTTTTTTGTATGTACAAGTATTCTAAATTTAATTCGTAGGATGAATCTTAGGACAGTTTCTCATAACGGTTGATAAATAAAGGTCCTTTTCACCTATAAATCATTGAAGCATAAAGAGAAATTTTTCTGGAACAACGGGAGGAAATAAGACTGGATCAGGACTGTTGGACAGAACTGGAGTCTGATCAGGTCTTTATATTCGTCAGTGGTCTCGATGGTCTGGACTTTGACCACCTTGATGGGCGCGCTCAGACCAGATCTCTGGTTTTTGGCTCAGATTGACACGACAACTGTGTGATGGACTCAGAGAAGAACATGAGACTCACAGTTTGAAGCTTCGGTTGTATTTCGGGTTCTTGTTGTTCGTAACCAACTGAGTTTTCATCCTGATGTCACGATGGAGGTCAGAGGTCACAGTCAGCTGTAAACACACATACACACGCACACACACTGAAACAACAGCAGGAACTAAACCATCCACCTATTGATCTACATATCAGCGTCCTCACCTTCACATACGAGTCACATGACCTGTGAGACTTTCCCATCAGCTTTCGGGCTGCGTGGACTGCAGAGACAGAGAACGGGAAGATTAACACTGATCAGAACTGATTAATGATCAATTAGGAATCTTACACTCTTTCAAATGTATTCTGTGGTTATTGACCAGCCTGTATTAATCAAGTGATAATTGATTGATAATTTGTAGTGTATTTCAAGCCTCCTTTGATTGGCTGCTGGATCACTCACTGTGAATGATGAGCTGTCCTGCCTCTGGAGTGATTGACAGCTGAAGCTGGCCTATGGGAAACCAGAGAGACATGAGAGACTGCTGATTGAGCCAATCAGAGGCTTTATATCTGGACCCCGATCATACCTCTCCCTCTGAATGCAGACGGGTGGATCTTCCTCCTTCTCCTGGTTCTTGTCTCACTTCTGGCCCCCACAGACCTGGACCTGATCCTTGGTGACGCCACATCTCCTCTACAGGATCCTGGACCCCAAAGTCTTTCAGACCTCCTCTTGGTGGTTCTGGTCTCTGAGAAGCCATCAGACACTGATGTGGATCTGGACCTGACCTGGGACCAAGACAGAAAGATCAGAGGGAAGTTCTGGTCCAGGATCAGAGTCCTGCTCACAGTGTCTCTTTAACTAACCCCTGAGGCGGTTCTCGTTGGTTTGCTCTGGTCCAGACTCACAGGGACAGTCTGGTCTGGAATAACTTTAGACCCTCTGACCTGGACTGAGGTCTGAGTCCTCGTCTTCCTGACTAGAGCCAATCTGACCTCTGGTCTGCAGGACTGGATCTCATGTGCAGATCTGAATGTGCTTCCAGCTGAAAGCCTGGCTGTGGATCTGGTCCTGGTTCTGGTCTGTGAAACCCTGCAGAGAGTCAGAGACCATCAGAGTCTGGACCTGTAGTTATTGATCAGCGAATGACATGATGTGATCTCACCACCTCTGGTCTTTGCTTTGGTTCTGGGTTCTTCCGGTCCTGTACAGATCTTCTCCTGGATCTCTGTTCTCCTTTCCATCTCCTTCTCTCCTCTTCATCTCCTCCTCCTCCTCCTGTCTGCACCTCCTCTTACAGCCTGAAATCAGCTGGGCCTCCTGGTGCAATTGGACAGCTTCTCCATCACAGAGCCTATAACAAACAGCACCAGCAGGGGGCAGAGCTGAGTCACATTTGAATCTGAATTCACTTTACTTAGCTCAGTGGTATTAGATATGCATCCTTCAGAATAGGTAAACATATATTTCCCATCATGCATTGTGTCAGATTCAAATCTGTGTTCCGCTCCAGATGTGAAAGTTATATTTTTTCTTTCCTCCACAGAAACATCAAGACTCCTGCAGATCCTGGACTGACTGATTGGACCAAACTGGACTTTATTGTTGTTTATTTGACCTCATATTAAAGCGGACTTACATGACAATTTCTAACCTTTAGATCAGCTTTTCACAAATAGTTGTTGAAGTTATTTCAGAATAAGGAGAATTTCTTTGGACCAAAGACATCTACATATGCGAGAGGGCTGCTCTATCATGGGGACAAAAAACATAATCACAATCCTTCTTGGTCAATATTGAAATCATGATTATTTAACACAATTATGCATTATGCTGAGGCAGGACATTCACCCAGAGCTAAGGCTCCCTTATTTATACACTACTCACAAAATATGGGGATATTCAACTTTTGGGTGAAATTTACAGAAAATGTAAAACGTTTATGCTTCACTGATATTATATCATGAATATAGGACATTTAAATAAAAACATGTAATGGCAATTCCTTCATCTCAAACTATATATTGAAACAAAATCTGCCAACAGTGGTGGGTTTACCACAACATAAAATGTCAATGTGTCAATAAGTCGTCATGTGTGAGGTGGGGTCTTGGTCTAATGATATAGAAATAAGAACAGTACGATTAAGAGGACTGTTTAGATACAACCATTGAACCAGAACATTTAGTGCTCCATTCATAGTTCAGACACTTCTTTTCTGTTTTTATGGTTAATCATCTTGTTAGAAAACAGTATGGTGTAGAGTACATACTTAAACATTGAAAAGTTTTGCATGTGCATTCAAAAGTCAAATTAAGTTCACCTGTAGAGGTTATAGTGGATTTTAGGTTCAATCAGGACATCAGACAAAAAAACTAATATTCCTAACTTATTGGTAGTAGTAGGCTATACACTGTAAACCAGGACAGGACCAGACACCTGCACCACTTATTTCAGCACAACACCGCACATCCTGTCATTGCTTTGGGACAGGGGAGTCTACCCAATGCTGTTCATTGTGTAGAGTAACTTATCGGCTCTCGGCAGTGCTGGCCAGTAAACGGCAGGTTGTGCTGTGCAGCACTCTGTATTATATAGCACCCTGAGGTGTATTTATGTCTCTGTGTGAACATGGGTGTGAGGGGTATTTTGTAATTACTGTTGATTTGTTATGAATTGTTCTATAAAACTATTGCTGAGGGGTTTGTAAAACATACTGTCGCTAGCATAAGCTAGCTAACCCCACCAATACTAAAGAGACTTCCTGTATGCCCATAGTTTGCTGCATGTGTGAACGTCCTGTTGGACAGACCCTGTCTGACCAGCATCTCTTTTTAACCAGAATAAACCAGTCTGGATGACAAGCCAGCTGTCCCTCTTCTTATCAACACACACAACACAGAGCACAAGTAAAAGATTATCTGGACCAGCACCAGAACGGAGCTGGTTTCACCCACACATCAGTCTCCATAAGTATCCAATAACACCTGAAAAAGTCACTAAATATATCCCTCGTTTGAAAAAGAGGTGCTAAAAGGATCTGAATACTCAAATATAGTGACAAAGACGCTAAGTTGGCAGCAGTGATGGAGGGTCGACTTCCAATATTTGCCCAGATTCGCTTTTGGAAGTGCACAAAAGTGCACGTGTAATTCTGACAATGGCGAAATAGCTGAATGTAATATAGCAAAATTATTTTGACAATAATCTTTTTTGTCAATATCAATATTTTGTGGTCGTTTGGAAAAAGTGAAATCAAAATTTAATATATTGCACAGCTTCAATATGTGTATTTATACATGCCTTTCTTTGTATAAAGGAAAGACTA
>JAOXYM010000012.1:29643891-29654739 GCA_028567055.1 Leptatherina wallacei | reverse complement strand
TCACACCTTCTTTCCAACACAAGGATCATCACACCTTCTCTCCAACACAAGGTTCATCACATCTTCTCTCCAACACATGGATCATCACATCTTCTCTCCAACACAAGGATCATCACATCTTCTCTCCAACACAAGGTTCATCACATCTTCTCTCCAACAGACATTTATCACATCTTCACTCTAATGGAACAATCAACACATCTTCTGTCCGATGGAACATTCGTCACTTCTTCTTTCCAATGCAACATCCATGTTCAAACATCAATTTTGTTCCAGTGTGGATACAAACACCCTAATTTCATCAAATAACTGAGGATGGTTTGTCTCTATAAAAAGTTTAACCTGCAAGACTTGGTCAGTAGGCTCTCCATAACAACAGTATGCAACATCACAGAAAATGAATAGAAGAGGAGGAAAGGAAAGAGATGAAAGGAGACAGAGGAAAGAAGAAGGGGAGGACATGTAAAAGGAGGAGATGAGGGGAAGAAGAAGGTGATGGGAGGAGGACATAGGAGATGATGTGAGGAATGAAGAGATGAGGGGGAGAAGAAGGAGATGATGTGAGGAAGGAGGAGATGAGGGGAGGAAGTAGGGCAGCTTCTCTGTAGGGAGGGGCAAGTGGTGACAGAGCGAGAGGGGGCGAGTCACATAGAGACAGACAGAGAGAGCGAGCAGCAGCTTTGTATTGAGGCTGCAGACAGACTGAAGCATCAGCTGCTAACACGCACACACACACACTTACACACACACACACTTACACACACACACACACACGCAAGCAACGTTCGACAGCATCAGGATCAGCAGCTCCTCCATCTTCCTCCTGTTTGCTGCCGAAGGAGGATATGGCTACATAACTCCTCTCCTCTTCTGTCCTCCTCCTCCTCCTCCTCCTCTCAGAATGCTTGGTGAGTCTCATTCACCGTCTTTGTCCTCTGAACAGATGAATGTGCTGCAGTGTGTGTATGTGTTTGAGTGTGCGGGGGGGGGGGGTGCATTCACAGCAGCGTCTTCTACCTGATTTGCATATACATGCACACTGCTTACGTGTGTGTATGTGTGTGTGTCTGAGCCTGCCTGCAGTCTGCACACTGTTGGCCTGCTCTGTTAGCATGTGGATATGCTAATATGCTAACACACACTGTTGGTTAGCATGTTTAGCTAAGCAATAATGAGCAACACACACACACACAGGCACACACGCTCTGGCAGTATTAGCAATATAAGCAGCTTGTTGAGATGATGAGGAGATCAGCAAACGGGACAGCACTGCCTCCTCCTCCTGAGTGTATGTATGTTCTGGAGGTTCTGTTGGTTTGTGATCCTGTGTGGGTTCTTTCTCTTCTGTGGTGCAGGAACAGACCTGAACTGGACTTGGTTCTGGTTCCAAGAAACACCTTCATGTTCTCTCGGATTATTCTGAAATTTCCAGATATCACTCAGCTGATTCTATTCTTCATCATTTCTGTGAAAACAAAATTATGTCATCATCTTCATCTCAGGTTTGGTTCTGTGTCCTCGTCTTTATGTCAGCCCAATGACGTTTGGACCAAAGTGTTCTCTGTGGTGACGTATTATGGTTGAAGTGGAGCTTCATTCATACTCTGGTTCCTGTAGTGTAATCACAGGGCACCCAGTTTTTAACCCTGAAAACAAGTTGTTGTGTTTTTATCTGATACTAGCCTCATCTAAGTAGCACCAGAAGTCCTAACTTCAGATTGAAATCCCCTTTAACTAGTTTCCATCACCAGAACATTATGGTGGCAGGTTGGAACTGTTTTTTTCAGATGGTTTAAAAAAACAGGTCCAATTAAAGCCGCAAGCGGCGATGGAGGCCCTCGCACCTCTGGCGCCGCTTGGCCTATTGCACCACCACGTCCACACAAGACCTCCCTCCAATACAGATCTCATCTTCATTTGCAGCCACTCTTGTTGTCATGCAGCTGCATGCAGCATTTCCTCACCACCCCTTATACACAGTCAAAGCAGCACCTCAGTGTGTGTGAAGGCCATCATAACCTGTTTCATGGCGTCTGAGAAATATTCACCATGGAAACGTTTGGTGGAGCAACTTGAGTCTTGTACTGTGGTGTCAGGGTTTGAGATGTTGTCAAAGACTTTTAGGTGTAGCCTATAGGTTTAATTGTTGAGAAGCAGGGCCCCACTTGCAATACAATAGGCTTTCGCACCACCTTCGGTGCTCGGGCCTAATTAAAACTTCTACAGAATATTGAATTTCTTCATCGTGAGGCCTAGTTTTTCTGCCTCCTACATTGCTGCTTCCTAGCATGTGCAAAAATGTTTTGTGCCACACAGATCTCACCCAGCATTCTGTACAGGGAAAGACTTAACATTGTCATTACAAACAGTCCTGCAAGTGTCCAGAACAGGGACACTTTGTCATGGATATCCATCACTTGACCACATGTAGAGACCTGATGTCTCCTGCAGTGTGACCCGGTGTTGCCTAAGCAGAACAGAACTGGATAAGGAAAACTGAACAGAAAATGTTTTATTCTCTTACTTGATGAAAACGGCTCAGCAGCTTTTTCTGGTCATATGAGTGACTGGTCTGTTTTCACAGATGATATATTATCCCAGATATTACCAGAGATGTAAGGAATTCCAGAAGAATTTTCCTCCTGTGGATGTCCACCACAGTTGTTTTGTTGTTTTTATATCGTTAACTGTTTCCTGTATCTTCTACTGAATTACAACCAGCAGCAGTGTAGCATATATTGCCCCCCTCTAGTGACTGTACAAAGCCGAGTTTATTAACATTAGACAAGTTCATGAAGACAGGCCCTATTCAGATTTCTCTGTCAAAGAAGCATGACTAAATTTTCTTAGTGAAGCATACCCTAATGACGGATAAATCAGCATCCATCTTCATCCTGTCTCTTCTCCGAGATCTTTCCAGCCAGTAAAAGTCAGGCTGTTGAGGCTTATTAATGCAATGCTGCCGCTTTAACTGGAAACAAATTCACCAGGTGAACAAATGAGCGATGCATAATTCCAATATCTGGTCTCTAAATGCTTTCTCATTACAGTGTTTTCCCTACAATAATATTAAGGGTGGCGCCTCGCCTGCTATTAGACCTCTCCAGTAGCACAGGTTCATACTTTTATGTTTTATTAAAGAACTGAACAGTACAATGTTATTTGTCTTATTTACATGAATGCACATCATTTCCTCCTCTGCTCACGCATGAACCGGAGCGCACACAAAAAGCATGTCGCTCCTTGCCCACCACAACTGTTTCAACAGTTCACTCTCAAAATGGATTTTATTAACAATGTCCCTAACTAGGGCCTACTAAAGTCTCCATGAATCGCATATACACTTGTGGCTACAGGGAGCAAATTGCTAAATTAACAAGCTGCTGATAGCCTACAGACAGATTTATAGCAGGAATATTTTTCGCTAAACAGGTATTGATGAGCTCAGTGGCAAATTTTTTCAATGGTTGAGAAAATTGGAAATCGGCTGCTGAGTGGAACCATTTTTCTATTCCCATCCTTACTTTGTTTTTGTTTTTTGCTGAATCTGCCACAGTGTGTGTTCAAAATGGGCAGTATTTTGATATCCAGTTTCTAGCATGTGACATGGTGCCATACAGCAATATGCTGCTGTAAAGTAATGCAGCATCCCACAAGCAAAAGTTGTGAGGTATGGTTTCTCACCCTTGGAATGCTGCTGAGCAACGACGGCTACAGAAATGTACATAGCAAATGTCAGTGAGCCATCAATTCGAGTCAGAAACACAGACATTTATGGTCTAAAATGCTTCTTTAATGCTTCTTGCTTCAGATTTGTCTCCAACTAAACAGAAATATGACAGCTTCCATCTGTAACAGAACTCAGAGAGGCAGAGTTCACATTTCAGAAATGTGTTCTATTCCTTTAGAAACCAGAAGTGACTCGTTTATCTCAGCAGATGAAGCAGTGATTAAAAAGAAAAATGAAAGATCAAAAAACAGCTAAAAGCATTGGTTACTGCCAGAAACACTTAGCTACTATTGTATGCAGCTGATACAATCAGAAACATCTCATGAAATCTTTGTGATCCTCAAACAGCTGCTGTAATTCTGCATCTGAATAAGAATATTTGCATCGTCTACAAATAACACAAACTTTAGTATGTTGATGACATTATAATAGTTTAATAAATAACGGCTGATAGTTGTACAAACAGCTTCCCCCACTGACCGGGTTATGTTAAGAATTTCTTCTGCTTCATGGATCAGTAGATTTCAGCTTTATCGATCTGTTTAATCAGCCAGCTGATGCTTTATGCTTCCTGTTGATTCAGCTGAGCTGTTTATAAACTTTGTGTTGAATTAATTTCCTTCTACCTTCCCTGACATTTTTACCATTATTTGCTATGATTTGGTGCCATGTTTCCTTGTTAATCTCTCAGATAGGGTCTCTCTGCCAAATTATTCTTAAATGATCACATATGTTGCAAACTTTTTATTCCCAGTGAATCCAACGACTGCTTTGAATGATTTTCTGTTTGTTCTTCATTAGATGCAGAGAGGATTGCTCAACAACACACCAGCAACACACTTATTTAATAAACACTCAGTAGTAATAAAAGCTTTAATGATGTAGCAGTAATGTTGATCTAATAATGTTTTTATTTTTCCGTTTTTCAATCTTTCCCTCCTGCTTTGGCAGCTGGAGCTGCGTTGATTTTCAGCCTGTTAGGAATTAAAGACTGCCATTGGTCACCTGCTGTCAGCTTGACCTCTTTTACATGAACCTCCACATATCCAGAGTCAAAGCACCTGGTAGCTACACAGTAACTACGTCCAAGTTGATAACCCGCATTGGGGTTGGCATAGATCACTGTTAACAGAAGAAGATTGGTAGAAAACAGCCATTGGTCCGTTTGTGAGCTCCTGGAGTTTTTAATGGCTCTTCTGCTGCTGTCTGATCCTAAAACAAAAGGAGAGAAGAACTAATGTGACTGTACATGGACAAATTAACTCATTGACTGCCAGCCATTTTCAGAGCCATTGCCATTGCCATTGCCAACGACGGCGTCGTTGGCAGTCAATGAGTTAATTACCAAAGTACATCTGAAACTGTCTTTTTTTTTCTTTATTTATTTGTATGTTGAAAGAAGAAAACTGAGTCACTGGGGAGCTCGTAACCCCAGATTACTAGCTTGTGCTGCTCCTGGCAGACTCTACCTAAAATGAGCTGGTTTCAGGTGTGTTGCTGAATCAGCAGTCACGATAAAACTGGACACCTCCTTTAGTGCTGATCTGTGACCTTTTATGTGCATCTTTGTGAATATTGTACATGGTGTCAGCAGCTTCCTGTGACAGAACACTGGTTCAGTCCCTCTGGAGGCAACATCTGTTTGTGTGACGACTCCAAATAATTCAGATGTGAAAGTAATCCAAACAGACCCTGGTGGGAACACAGTTATGTTGTTGAACTTACCGACACAGCAGCCATCAGTCATTCACAAATGACTTATAGCAATAGAAATATAGAAGCAGGTTTTCTTACAGCTAAACAAGGACATGGGGTCCGTGACCTGCAGGCTGCCACTAGGGGGCGAAAGAGCTGCAATGCACTAACTGTGTGTGTGTGTGTGTGTGTGTGTGTGTGTGTGTGTGTGTGTGTGTGTGTGTGTGTGTGTGTGTGTGTGTGTGTCTCAGGTGTGTGATGCGGAGGCTGCGTTGTGGTAGCCAGGAGTCGTTGCTAAGCGCTGGCTGTGTGTCATCCTTGGAGCTCAGAATGGACCAGTCAGTGATCATCAAACCGGTTCACTCCTCCCTGCTAGGACAGGACTACTGCTTTGAGGTACTCACTGTTACTACAGTAACTAACTATATACACTAACTGCACAGTAACTGCATACAGTAACTACTCACACAGTAACTGTGCAAAGTACTACACAGATACTATGGACAGTAACTACACAGTAACTATGCCCAATAATCACACACAGTAGTGGTGCACAGTCACTGAATATATTGCAATATATAGCAACTACATATAATTACTAGACCCAGTAACAATGCACAGTAATGGCCCACATAACGATACACGGTTACGGCGCACTATACCTCCACACAGTAACTACGCACAATAACGGCACAGAGAAACAGTGCACAGTAACAACACACGGATACTACACACAGTACACATGACCCTGCAGGGTCCTGCATCTCCATGGTGATAACCTGGAACTCCGTCTCTTAGGTTACAACCTCGACAGGCACCAAGTGCTTCTCGTGCCGCTCGGCAGCAGAAAGAGACAAATGGATGGAGAACCTGCGGCGAGCTGTCCACCCAAACAAGGACAACAGCCGGCGGCTGGAGAACGTGCTGACGGTGTGGGTGATCGAGGCCAAAGACCTGCCCGCCAAGAAACGGTAAGACGCCGTCCTGTCAAACTCTCACACGCCTGCTGCTATACCTGCTGCTACAGGTACTTGTGTACTGCAGGTACTTCTGCGAGCTGTGTCTGGACGACAGTCTCTACGCTCGAACATCGTGCAAACTGAAGACAGACAACATCTTCTGGGGCGAGCGCTTCGACTTCAGCAGCCTCCCGTCCATCGCCTCCATCACCCTGCATCTGTACAAAGACACTGACAGGAAGAGGAAGAAGGACAAGAGCAGCTATGTTGGCTTGGTCAACATCCCTGTTGCCACAGTAACTGGCAGGCAGCTGGTGGAGAAGTGGTACTCCGTGAGCACGCCCAGTACAATCCGAGGTACATACACCGTAGCTGATCCAGACCTGATCCTGTCAGGTGAATCCTCCTCTGTCTCACTGTGTCTCCTGTTCTCTCCATGTCTGGTTTTCAGGGAAGTCATCTATTCCGACGGTTCGGGTCAAAGCTCGTTATCAGAGTATTGTTATCCTGCCGATGGAGCAGTACAAAGAGTTTGCAGAGTACATCAGCTCCAACTACCTGCTGCTCTGCTCCACCCTAGAGGCCTCCATCAGCCTGAGAGCAAAGGAAGAACTGGCTGCTGCACTTGTGCACATCCTGCACAGCACCGGCAAGGCTAAGGTGACTCCACCCAGCTGCACCTTACCACACCCGCTATACTTGACTCCACCCACTACATCTTAGGCCAAAAGCATACTTACTATTAATTCTATGCATACATGATTATCATGTGTAGGAACGGATTTGACTGGATGTAAGGTCAGAGGGTTGGCAATAAGAATGACAGTAAGCAGTTCCCATCGCTTTGCAAACACCACGCCCAGCTGTTGCTGATCCAAGTTCGAAGGTAGCTGCCAAAGCTTGGCAACCAGTAGCTGGGAAACGGAGGGTAACAGCAAGACATTCTGCTGAAGTGACAGCATGACAGTGTGTTGTTGGAAAAAAGTGGGCTAATCCGGCAGAGCAACTCATCAAAAGTTCTTGCAGATATCCAAAAATACTGACAATGTTTGTCTTCATCAATTTGTTGCATCAGCAAAACAAGCAACATATACTTGCCGTTCTCACAGCGTGCTATAATGTCTACATTACCGATACCGATTTTTATTCTGCTGTGATCTCAAAATTACCAAAATGAACTATGTTCTTTGTTTTACTTACATTTTACAAATTTGGCAACTCTATTTGGTCCATCTCTATGTGCTGCCTAATGAAATCCTCCGATAACAAGTAAGTATGTGAACAATTACACACAACGCAGCCTGTTACATATGTGAACACAAGATTAAACAGCAGGTATATTCTCAGTCTTTCTCCGAACCTTACGACCTTCATGATACTGGACTCCGATTAACTCCATCCAATGCACTTGACATCATATATTACACCTTACTAAACCTTATTATACCTTTATACCTTTATACCATTGCACTGAACTTCACCCACTTTACATTACTTCACGTACTATATTTGACTCTACCATCTACACTAACAGGACCTCTTATGATTCACCCAAGGCACCTGACTTTACCCACCCCAGCTTAATAAACCCAATACGCCTGACTCCAACCTAAATCCCCCCACCCCACCCCACTCACTCATCTGACTTCACTTGCCAACAGGCATAACAGGCAAGCCTGAAAGGACCATTATTTTTTAATTACTACAGAGCAGTGACAGTGTGGTGATTTAGCAATGACAGTGGTCGACCAGCACAGAACTCCATGAAGGGGCCCCACCTCTAACTCTTCCTGCGAGTTGCAGTGCATCTTATGCTATCAAACCAGATTGCGAGCGGGTTTATCAAAAGGATGACGTTGTTTGTCTGGCTTTGACAAAAGAAATACATTTTAAAAAACAGGAACATCAAAAGAAAAAAAAAACAGACCAAGTGGTAAGTAGTGCAGATAATCCAGAGCTAAGCAGCTCAGTCTGTCATTTTGTTGAGTTCCTGGGTGTCGTGAGGCTGAAAATAAAAATAGATAATTTGGATAATTTCAAATTAAAGCTGTGTCCACCTGAGCTAAACTGTCAAGCTTAGATTGTCAAATTGTGGATTTATTGGCTAGAAATCTGTATAATGTGCTATTAAGGTGAATAAATGGCAGGTACTATACATTTTGCAGGTGGTGTTTACATTTTATTTTCATTGTGTCTAGTAGGTTTTATGCTTATGAAAACTGTATTTATTCATTTATGTCCTGTACTTTGCTGTAAATATCATCCTAAAGAGTTATAATGCAGGTTTCAGCCACACAGTTTAATCTTTTATATAAGAGCCATGTTAAATCATATTGTCTCCGTTTAATTCAATTAAAAATTGAAATAGTACATTATGATCAACTAAATAAATTTGTGAAAGCTGCTAAAGAACATCCAAAAGATGCATTTGAGATGTTTAACTCTATAACAACAAAGCCCTTAAGATTATATCAACAGTATATAAAATTAAAAAAAGGAGATGAACACTAGTTGGAGGGACTTCCTATGAAATTTTGCCGAAGGCCCCAAGAGACCCTAGAATCATCTTTGCACCTGTTTAATATTTTAACACTAAACCTGCTCACTGACTCCACCCACTCTGACTACACCTAATTAAGCCCTGTTTCCGTCAACAGGTCCAGCTTAGTAAGTATTTTTTTGCATTTCCACAAGCAAAAAGTGGGAATGGTGCCAGAATCTCCCAGCCGCCCTACTATTTTGGACGCCCAATTTGACCAATCTGACCAATCTGACCCTTAATGGTGGAGGTTGACACACTGCAATTCATTAATTATTTGAAAGAATCATCATTCCCTTTAACTCTTGGCAATAAGAACCAAGCAACAACAGCTCCATGTTTAAATATACAGTTTATTTTTTGTTGTTTAAAGCCACATGCCAAGAAGAAAAAACATGCTGGATGTCCCCGATTCTTGTCCAGTGTTGCATTTTTCTTAGTTATAATTTAAAGAAGCCATTGTGCATAGCATACATATCTATGTGGCTCATACCCTGCCTACCAGGTAAGGGTACGATTGACTGTGGAAACACAACATCAGGGGTTTATCCAAAGCTGCAGCCTTTGGTGGAGAAGGGGCTTCAGTGACTCCACTCTGCCCTCAACACCTGACTCCAACCTCTCAATCTAACTCCACCTGCCCACTGATTTAATTTCTTCACCTTATGATTCCAACCATCATCTTCACCTGTTGACACCATCTAATTCGATGTAAATTATCCTCCTTAACTCACCTCCACCTTTTGTCTCTGCAGGATTTCTTGACTGACCTTATGATGTCAGAGGTAGACCGTTGTCGTGACAACGACCAACTGATCTTCAGAGAGAATACACTGGCGACCAAAAGTATCGAAGAATACTTAAAGCTGATTGGACAGAAGTACTTACAAGATGCCCTCGGTACACACACAAACAAGCATCAAACACGAATAAAGTTCTCTTTGTTTTCTGTATTTTAATGATACCTGGTGTTCAGGTGAGTTCATCAAAGCTCTGTACGAGTCTGATGAGAACTGTGAGGTGGACCCTTCCCGCTGTGCGACCTCTGACCTTGCAGAGCATCAAGCCAACCTGAGGATGTGCTGCGAGTTGGCGTTTTGCAAGATTCTTGACTCCTACAGGTATGTACAGGTGCAGATTGATAAACATGATACAGACCATGTTCCTTTCTACATGTGTGTACCATGCAACCAAACTCAGGGTTTTCCCTCGGGAGCTGAAGGAGGTTTTTGCGTCATGGCGTCAGGAATGCAGTAACCGGGGACGACCAGACATCAGTGAGCGTCTCATCAGTGCTTCGTTGTTCCTGCGTTTCCTGTGCCCTGCAGTGATGTCCCCATCACTGTTTGACCTGATGCAGGAATACCCAGACGAGCGAACAGCAAGAACCCTGACCCTGATCGCCAAAGTGATCCAGAACCTCGCCAACTTTAGCAAGTAAGCTAGAGTGTTCACTCTGGAGGAGTTCATTTTGGAATATATCTGATCTGTTGGTGTTATGTGACACCTGTTGCTCCAGGTTCGGCACTAAAGAGGAGTACATGCTGTTCATGAATGACTTTGTGGAGCGGCAGTGGAGCAGCATGCAGCGTTTCCTGCAGGAAATTTCAAACCCTGACGGCCTGAACCATACAGCTGGGTTTGATGGATACATCGATCTGGGCAGAGAGCTGTCCAGCCTACACACTCTGCTGACTGAGATCGACCAGGTAGTGCACCTGACCAATCATATATATATATATATATATATATATATATACATATACATACATAGAATGCAAGGAGGCAGAAAAATTATAGTTGGTTAGATCATACTCTTTTACTTTTTTTTTTTTTTTTTTTTTCTTCAACACCTGTCTTGTCCAGCATTGTAGCAGCAGAATGATTGTCTGGCTGCTGTTTTGTGCTGAACAAATTTACTTTAT
>JAOXYM010000012.1:29630891-29641371 GCA_028567055.1 Leptatherina wallacei | reverse complement strand
GCATCTTGATAACAAAACAGTAACAAATAACAAAACAGTAAGAACCTATACAAAGAGACTAGTTGGGAGTATCCATTACTCTTTTACTTTTTAAATACAGTTGATTCTTTTTTTTTTTTTTAAAAAGACCCACCATCTTTAAGAAAACTGGTTCAGAGATTGCTGCTTGTTTCTCCAAGCTGGACTCTTTCAAGACCTGTTATGATGAGCATCCATGGCAATGGAGGAGTTGCTTACCAGTGGAATCAACTCATCTAGCACTTCAAAACTAAATTAATGAGCAAAATAAAACACCAAATCCCAAATGAGTTGAAGAGGAAGTGAAGAGGATGCAAGGCAGGGTTAAAGCAGAGAGAAAAGTTTAAAACCATTCTGATGGAAAAAGTGAGATCGCTAGCTAACAAAATGTACGAGCTTGAAGCGCTAGCAAGGACACAAAAGAATACAGCGGATTCAGTATTTTGTGTTTCACTGAGACATGGTACACAACTTATTTTTCCCCACCCTTATCTCCAGGTGTGCCTGTCAAAGCTAGGTCCTCTTCCTCGGATCCTCAGGGATGTGTCAGCAGCTCTTGTGAACCCAGGAGGCGTAGCCAGTGCTGGAGGTGTATCAGTGTCATCACCGGAGCCACAGCGTGTGGTGTCTCCGCCCCCTCTGTCCCCACCTCTGTCGCCTCCCTTGGCGGCCTGTAATCCCTCAGTTGGCCTGCAGGGCGGCGTCGGACTAGACGGAGGGTAAACACTGTTATCTCAAACATACACTGTGTTTATAGTGTGTTATGTTGCTGTGCACAGAATGTTTATTTATTTTTTCTGGATTTTAAACAAAGTTTCATTAATGAACTGAATTAGTTTGCTGTAAACTGTGTTGCTGATGGACACTAATAAAGCTCACTTTGTGTTTAGTATGGTGGACTTCACCAGACTTCCATCTCCGACTCCAGAAAACAAGGATTTGTTCTTCGTCACTAAAGGCTCCAGTCTGCAGCCTGCATCAGGTGACCTCTCGCCTCTTTTCAATCAGCTTGTCCTGATGTCAATCTGTAACCTCTGACCTCTGACCCTACTGATGTCACTTCCTGTAGGTATGCGGGGCTCTCCAGCTCCAAGCTCATCCTACTCGGAGCCCAATGAGAATGATGTGGGGTTTGAAATGACCAACGGGGCCCGCCGAGAGGGGCCAGAGCTGACCAATGAGAGCCGCAGTCTGTCTCTGGTGGACCTGCAGGACACTTCCCCTGGCGACGGCTTTGACGACAGCCAATGGCAGCGCAGGACGGGGCTCCTCCCCCTCTCCTTTCAGAACCCTGTCTATCATATGACCACCACATCACCACGACAACCCCAGCAGCAGACGGACGCCACACCTTCAGACAGTTCAGTTGGCTCACAGGGAAACGCTGAAGAAAGGAACGCCACGGCAACCAAACCGGCATTCCTCACGCAGATGTCAGTGGGGCTGGGGGGGGCAGAGAGGGGGGAGAGGATGTCGGCAATGTCGAGCAGCAGCAGCGGCGAGGAATACTCCAGACGAGCTCTGTCTCTCACCGACACACTCACAGGTACCACCTGGACCAGGATCCAGCCTCATGTCACATCATGGAACCAGGTCTGATCATGTGACTGTTGTTGCTCCTCCCTACAGGTAGCTCTGCCCCCCCGCGGCAGAACTCCTCAGGTCCTCAGCGACGTATTGATCAGCCTCCTCCACCGTCGTCCGCTCCACCCGGTCCTCCCAGAGGGAGGACGCCCCCCAGCATGCTCAGTGGTTCAGCCTACCCTCCACGCCCCGCCTCCGGCAGCATGATGTCATCAAGCCCCGATTGGCCGAGCGGTGGCCAATCGCGGCTCAGACAGATGTCATCATCATCTAAAGGAGACAGCCCTGAAAAACAGCGAACCGCTGCCAAGGTAACCAGGCTGTTTCCATGGTAACCTTTCCCTCATCTGAACACAATCAGTAGAGTCTCTCACCTTTTTGGTCTCACCGGTTTGTGCCACCTGTCTGTCTCAACTTTTCATCTTACCTGTCTTTCCCACCTGTCTATCCCATCTATCTGTGTTCCCTGTCTGTCCTACCTGTATATGCTACCTGTTTTTCTTTCCTGTTTGTCTTACTTTTCTGTCTTACCAGTTTGTCCCGGCTGTTTTTCTCAACTCTTTGTCTTGCCTGTCACACCCTGCTGGCTGCTGCTGCAGCTTTCAGAACCTTTTGATTATACTGGTTTCTCAAATCATGTTTAAAGTTCAGGTGGTTGCATTAGAAACAGTATGTGACCCACCTGTAGGGAACACTGTCAGGCCCAAAAGGAAAACAGTTGGTCAGTTAGTGTGGATGGAGGTGGTGGTGGGACAGGACATCTGAAAGTATGAGAATTCATCTGTCCATCCGTCAGTAGGTTCTGTCCTCTCTGGGACACTTACAGCGTTCAGTCAGGACTAAGTTCTGCTTCAGGTTCCTGATCAGGTGTGTTTGTGCTCCAGGCTCCGTCTCCTTGCGCACTGGATCGAACTGCCGCCTGGCTGCTAAACATGAACTCCGCCTCCTCATATGGCGAGACAGAGGAAGATCGTCATGACGACGCCCTGGTGGAGAAGGTAAGAGAGTTCCGGTAGTTGGTCTGTTGGGTCTGTTCTGCAGGTTTTGACCCATCTGTGTGTTTTTAGTACCAGCAGGAGATCGTGCTGCTACAGGAGAAGCTGCGGGTCGCCGCGCTGAGACAGGAGGAGTGTGAGGCTCGTCTGATGGTCCAGGATCAGCAGAACCAACGCATGCTTCAGGAGTACCAGGTCAGTAACACACCTCATTCACCTGTAGAAGGATGTGGTCACATGACTAGCTCAATCATCCGTGTATGTTTTTCAGGCTCGGCTGGAGGACACAGAGAGCAGACTGAGGAGGTTGCAAGACGACAAAGACCTTCAGATGAACAGTATCATCAGCAGGTCAGAACACCTGTCCCAAAACCTGTCTGTCTGTGACAGTGAGGTGATGCAGTTACCTGGCTGACCTGTCACTTGTGTAGGTTGATGGCGGTGGAGGAAGAGCTGAAGAAGGATCACTCTGACATGCAGGCAGTGGTCGACTCCAAGCAGAAGATCATTGAGGCCCAGGTATTGCCAGTCTCACTTGAATGTCACACCTGTCTCTGTCACACCTGTATGCCTCATGTAACTCCTTACCTCACTGCCTCCATCTCACCTGTTGTACCCGTTTGTCTCTCAGGAGAAGAGGATTGCAAGCCTCGATGCGGCGAACACCCGTCTGATGGCGGCTCTGACTCAACTGAAGGAGCGGTACGCCGTGACATCACAGAGGAACGGCCTGTCTCCTAGCAACACGTCATCCCTGCAGATCACAGAGAACGGAGAGTTCCGTAACTCTGGCAACTGCTGAGTGACCGTTATCTGAGCTGTGAGCGCAGGGACGAGACAGGCTTAACCAGCAGGATAATGCTGGAGGCGGGGCTAACTTACTGACTCCTTAGAATAAAAAAACCCACAGACCAATCACCCTCTGATCTGACTCCTCCCCTGTTGCTAGGTTACCCCTCACTTCCTCTTTGGTTTTGCATGTTTCTCTTTGGACATTCTATGAAGTCTGACTTTGTTTCCTGTTTACGTTTGTTGCTTCCTGAGAAGAGGCAAAACTCTCTGACAACCAAACTTATTGCTCTTCACCATCTATGATATAATTCCTCTATATGGCTCTGATGTTTACAGGTGTCTGTTAATGGTAACCATAGCGACACACTGGTTCCTCCAGCTGGAGCCACAGTATAGATCTTTCTTTGAGTCTTTATCTCCAGATCAACAGTCCAGCATTTCTTCATCCGGGTTAGCCTAGCTTAGCACAAAGAATGGAAGCAGGTGGAAGTGTTAGCCTAGCTTCAAACCTTTCAGTGATTGTGTTGGCCTCTCTGGGCTTCCGTAGCTTTGAATATTTAGTTCATGTGGATCAGATGAGGTCCTCCAGAGTTAGACGCTAGTTTGTGTTGTTTCAAAGAATTTTAATGTAAACAACAGATTTTATTGTAAAACAGTAACAACTTTAAATCGTGATGAATCGTTTGTGACCCCACGCACGCACACACACACACACACACACACACACACCTGTCTCTGCTGTGTTCACTGTGGCTTCTGTCTGTTCTGTATTTATGTTCCAGATCCTCTTATTGTTATTTATCTACAGTATTTATAAAGAGACAATAAAATGATACATCATCAAACTGTTGCCACGGTGATGAGGGACATAAACACACCACTGTGACTTAACCAGAGACACATTTTATTTATTCAGAGCTGACAGCTCTCTTTGTAAACAGGAAGTGATGTCACAGGCTCTGCATGAAGCGCTCCAGAGGGTCGACGCTCCAGTATTCATGGTTCCAGCCCAGAAACCAGCCAGTGAAGGTTGGCGGTTCAAATCCCTGTTTCACCGTCACTATGGGGGTCCGCGGGTCTCGGTCGGCTGGGTCACTTTTGATGTAGCGCTCAGCTGCACAGAAGACAGAAAGTCACATGACTGTTCATCAGCTGATCAGATATAACAGCTGCAGAGCTAAGCCAACACATGTTCACATGTCATGATTGAGTGAAAACAAATCTCAGAGTCTACTGGTCAACAGGATTTACTTCATACCTGTGAATGAATAGATTAAATCCAATTCAACAGAACCACTGCTGCAGTGCATGAGCACTGTTTCCACCAACAGCTCTCAGTCAGTACAGGACAGGTCAGGACGCATGCCACAGGCAAAAACTGGGAAGGGTACTCAATTCAACCATTCCTACTTTTTTGGGAACCTTCCATCGGGCCTCAATTTACTGATCCAAACCAAAAGTGCGAGCTTGACACACTGCAATCCGTTGATTGGTCGAAAGAATCATCACTTCCTGTGAGACTCAGTTCTTAGAACAAAGTGGCAACAGTACCATTTTTAAACACATGGATTATTTTTTGTTGCTGGATTCCGACCATTTTCCTTTGTTTCTGTGTTGTCGTATTTGTTATAATTCAAGGAAGTCGCCACGCCGCTATGACGTCACACTATTACGTAGCTGACACATCTATTGCGTTCCAGCTGATACGCAGCCTACCAGGTAAGGCAGTGGTTGTCAAACTTTTACCATGCCCCCACCAGGCCTCTGTTAAACCTGATCTCTGTTGTATTCACACAATTCACAGTTCTTCTTGATATTTTTGTTCTTATTCTTGATGTTTTTTGCAGGTTGTCAGAAAAGAATTGGTGCATTACATCTACCAAGTGGTCCGGAGTGTGGACCAGAATGTTTCTAAGAGTCCGAGTTATCAAAACATTAGTTCCTCTACAACATTTTCCCAATCCCATCTGCTCCCCCTGTCATGTTGTCCCCCCGGTTTGAGAACCCCTGGGGTAAGCGCATGTTTGGCAAAACCGAACCACCCTGTCCCGTACCGACCCCATTGTTGGAAATAGAGTCGTGTTGATGTACATGGTCTCAGATATGAAAGCTTTATTTCACAGACCATAATGTTCTGACATTATAAGTGACTAAAACATCTGCTAAGTGAATCCTGTCAGTCCAAGACCTGAAGTGAATTTTTATTATAAAAAGGATGCTCCCGTGTTTTCTAAAGGAGACCGTAAAGAAAGCCCTGAAGCTTCTTTCCTATTTTCACCTGTTGCTGCAGCTTCTGTCTTCTCCTCCTCGTGCGCCTCCTTTCCGATCCAAACAAACACCTGCAGGAGGACACATTACATGAGGACATAAAGACCGCACAGAGTCCTGTAACTATGGTGATGACCAAAGAGACTCACCTGGTCCCAGGTATCCAAGATCATGACATCATCAGGAGCAAGGTCATCCTGGGTCAGCTCACCTGGAACTTCCTCCATCTGAACAGACAGAAAATATTCAGTTACCTTGAAAACGTGTTCACCCGAGTCAACTTCAAGTTAACCTGAAGTTATCCTGGTTTAACTACAGTTAACCTGAAGTTATCCAGAACTAAGCTGAAGTTAATTTGAAGGTAAAAACACCTGCAAAACCTGAACAACCGGCTCAGTCATGCCAACGTTCTCCATGTAAATAAAGAGGCATTAAACCTGAACACCTGACTAACAACCAGTCATTTGTCCACACTGACACACCTGGAAGTTTCCGGTCTTGTTGGAGCAGGCAAAGAGACGAGGAGGATGAGCATCTATCTGGTTGTTCAAACGGTGAGAGTGACAGTAGTCCTCCTGCCCCCCCAATGCATCCCAGAATGCACCTGCAACCACAGAGACATTAGTTTTATTGTACAGTTGGCTTCAGTCTACACAATACACATCACACATCCACATCACCTTCCTCCTCCCCCTCCTCCAGTGAGGCGGGGGTCACCTGCAGCACCTCAGCCAGGTGTTCAGCTCCCTTGACCTCAGCTGAACTGCTGTTCCTTCCCTTCCACATCCAGGATCCAGAGGAGGAAACCAGGAAGAAAACATCATTGGAGTTCAGACAGGAGGGGGATGGATCCACCTGAGATCATTCAGAGAGGCAGAGGGGTCATTACAATGAACCGATGTTTAGATCGGGTCCACTTGATCACATCCTGATGGCCGGAGGAGGATTCAACACACCTGATAAAGTCCAGCTCAGTGACTCATTCATTTGAAATAAGGTGTGTTGAATCAGGGAAACATCTAAAACTTGCAGGACTGCAGCTCTCTAGGGCCAAACTTGGCAACCCCTGTTCTAGATTAAACCCTTTGCATAAAACCTTCTATAATGAGACCATGTTGACTGATACATTTTGGGCGGAGATTTCTGAATCAGAGCAGTTGGGCTCAAGACATTTTGTACTAAAGGATTCATAGTTAGAACAATCTGGACTAAGATTTTCTAGGTTTTTATTCCAGACCAAGACAGACATTCTACACAGAGATGCTCTTGAGATCACCAAATTCAGACCTCTTGGGCAGGTGTCCTGCAGGTGTTCAGTGTGTCCCGGCTCCAACACATTGACTCAAATTAAATGGATCCAACAGCTTATGAAGTTCTCCACAATGACTCATTAATTCAAGTCAGGTGTGTTGGAGAAGGAATACATAGAAAATCTGCAGGACAATTGCCCAAGAGGTCTGGATTTGGTGATCCCTGCACTAGAGCAGTGGTTCTCAAACTGGGCGCGGCAACATGGGATTGGGAAAATGTAGCTGAGGAACTGATGTTTTGACAACTCGGGCTCTTGGAAAAATTCTGGTCCATACTCTAGTCCACCTGATAATGCACCAATTTATTTTTGCCGACCACCAAAAAATATCAAAACAAAGAAGAACTTTGGAGTAATGGTTGCAATCAAGAGAAAAATGTTCTGGATTAAAACAGGGTCATGAAGATGTTTTGGACGGGATAGTGACGTGGGTCCGGTTGTTAACTGGACTCACTAGGGCCCTGCTCACCTCCACAGCTCTGGTGTCTCCTGCTGCATTTGCTCGGACCTGGAACAGACGAGTCTCTGCAGCCTCTGATTGGCCGCTCTCTCTGGAAGTCCCGCCTTTGTACACCACCATTGGTTGTTCCCCAAACAGGCTCATGAGGTGGGCGGGCTCTTTCCCCTGAACCACGCGCACCTGAATAGACAGGTAACAGTGAAACGCTTGATGCTCAGAGGGTTACAAGTCCTGAAGCATCTCAGGTGTTGGCGTACCTGGACAGCAGCACCTCCGAGTTCATCGTCCAGTTGGACGGCCAAGATGGCCGACGCCCCCGCTTCATCTGAACTGGTCTCTGCCCCCTGCCTGACAGGGGAAGACCATTAGGCTGGTTCTGATACTGAACCCAGAACAATTAGAATATCTATTTATAAAAAAGGAAAATCTCATGTTCAGGAGGTGCAGTGCAACGTGATCGAATCTCACCACATGTAAATGATGTGACCCCGTCTGTCACCATGCTGGTAATCATACAGGATCAGGTAACTGTCTCCTCCGTAGAACTGACCGAAGGATCCTGGATCCACCGGAGCCTTATCAGACCCTTCAATCCGCCAGATCTGTACACAGATTTTTTTGAATATGATACTCATTCCAGACCCTTCAGGTTATTATTTGTGGACTCATTTTGGACCAGGTCTTACCTCTTGGGAACAAAACTGCCTCTTCTGAATTTTAAAAAAAGGACTGGCATTTGGTCTCTTTGGAGACCTGTTATGGCTGTGTGTGATGCTTCACAGGTGAGATCACATGACCGATTGTGTTTGAACTAAAGTCAACCAAGTGCTGTTCCAGAAATATCTAGATTAAAAGATTGATTCTCATTTCTTTTTTAGTTTAAATGAGTTTCATTTTCTGTTTGATCAGTTGGTTTATCTATAGATGGATCAGAACATTAACGTCTGACAAGACACACTCCACATGAAGCTCCTATTGATTCAGAGAGATGTCAATCAAAGCTCAGATCATGATTGATTTTTAAATAACACACGAGACAGAAGTAAAGCCTAATCAGTTTTTTCTGAGTTGTAATGTAATTAAACTGTAAACAAACTAATCTTATACTGGTTCTGGTCCAAACGCGACATGTTTGTTATCAAACCGAACTAAATTGGCTCAAAGGTAACATAGACCTCCTCACCTGTTTCTTCCCGTCTCCTCGGTCCACCATCCCGTACTGCGCTGCCATTGAGTCTGATTGGTGGAGCTTTGACACATCGAATGGCACCTGTCCAATCAGAACAGTTAGGTTTTCTCCGGCTTCAACACAACTCAAATCAGAACCTGAACCTGAGCGGCTTACTTTTTCAATCTTTGCAATCTTATTGGACACATAGGCTGTTCCCATGCCAACGGTGTCCTCAGGGTCCTTCCAGTCCTTAAAGAACTGTTTGAATAGCGGAGTCTCCCCATGCTGGGGGAGGACCTGGACCTGAGGGGAACCAATCAGGATGTTACACCAGCTACAGATGGATGATGATGGTGATGATGAGAAGGCTCCAGGTAAGACAGCACATGCCCCCCCTCTTCATGTTAATGTGTGTTCACCTGTGTGTGTGGCGCGTAATTCTTCTGTTGGATGAACTTCTCTGCACTCTGCAGGACTGCGTGACGCTCTTCGTCATTGGCATCCTTACCTGCATGCACACAGACACAAATGCTCACAAGTCTTTTAAACGGATAGAAATGGTGCACTCCCTCTCACTGACAATCAAAATACTTTGTTGACCCAGTTTCTAACCTGCTAATTTAGAAATATAACTAAGTTCTGACCTTTCCAGACAAAGATCTGATGGTTGCCTCCATTATCAAGGATGAAACACTCCCTGGACTCCAGAGAATCCTGGGAGAATGGACTCTGCTCTGCTACTATGGCAACTTCCACATCCCCACCTGCGTTGGACACCTGAGAGACAAATGTTACTAGAAAAGGCTGCTACTGTGTAACAGCAGTGTGAATGCCCCAATGCTGGGTGACTGGACTGAAATGCTGAAAGACTGCAAAGTTTTTTGAAGGTGTTCAAAGATGTAATAATTTTTCAATTGTGAAATGTACAAATTTGCGTAATTTTATAAAACACTTAATGTTTTTGGCAAGTCAACACAGGTGATAGATATCATTCAAGTAGGAATTAAACCCAGTTCCAATAAAGTGAAAGTCAATCAACTTAACCACTAGACCATGAAAACATAGAAGCAGTAGTTTAAAAGAAAACGTTGCCATTGTAAAAATAATGCCTCCTTGTGCTTGATTGAGTAAATATGTAGAGTTGAAGTAAAAAGCACTGAAGCGGCTAAAGATTGTGTGATAAAGTTAGCAGAAAGAATTATTATGCTGAATTGAAGTAGAATTAGTGTGTTTTCGAGTTCCAAAATGGTGTGATTTTTAATAAATTTCCATAAAAGCATGTCAGAATGCAAGAAGTAAAGTTTGCCCTAGAAGGAGATTAAAGTTTTAAATATGTGCTCTGCCCAGGGATTGAACCAGGAACCTTGAAGATGAAAGACAAGCACTCAAACCAGTGGCCTACTGAAATATGCAAAATCTGCACTTTAGTTTTAAAATAATTTTTGACATTTAACAAGTAATGCTTTCTAATGTTTCCATAATGTTACACATTGAGTCATTTTGATGTGAAATGTTGAACTGAAAGACTCAACAAGCTAGATATGCTTTCAGATAGTTAGCAGAAGCAATTATTCAACTGAATTAACTTGTACAATTAATGGCTTTTAATGTGCTAAAATAATGGATTGTACAATGATTGTAAAAGGCAGAAAAATACAATCTGATGGTTCAAACTGTTTTTTTTTTTTTACCAAATTCAAACACTTTGTGTTTGTGCAGCTTCAATTCCCTTTAGTTCTGCACAAGTGGGAGTCTGGCAATTGCACAGCTGAGAGCAACGAGTTGAATCATGCAGGTTGCAGTGGTCTAATGGGCTTGTTGCACAACTCCGCTACTTCCTGAACTTAATACAGCTCCTTTGTTTCCTGTCTCTCATTACTGGA
>JAOXYM010000012.1:29620530-29630791 GCA_028567055.1 Leptatherina wallacei | reverse complement strand
CAGGTTGTCCAGTAATGAGAGACAGGAAACAAAGGAGCTGTATTAAGTTCAGGAAGTAGCGGAGTTGTGCAACAAGCGCATTGTGAACAGCAACAACATAACTTCTCATGCCAGTATGCGTCTATACTTCACTTGTTGGACTTATAGTTAGAGGTTGCACTTTTGTTTTAACCAGGTGTCTTCAAGGGCACAATGACATCACAAAAACACCTGATCAGGACAAAGAACATGCTGGAGGCTGATATTTTTTTATGCTGCAGTACCAGACACTGAAAAACGGTGCACCATGCTTCCAGCTCATTATTCGCAGGCTTGACCAATCACTGGACTGGATTTTTCACTGTCCAATCAAATGGCTGGATTTTAACTTCACAAAACGTGAAGTATCTCCAAAAGTACAAAAGTAGGGACAAAAAAAAAGTCATAGCACACATCTCCTCATTGGGCTGAATAGTTTAATCTTTGAATGGCAAAAGTGGCACAAAGGGTTGCGGAGTTATAAGCGACCAAAGTTTGGCGTAATAATAAAGAAATAAAAAAGAGAAACAGGAAAACAATACCGTGAATGCCCCTAGAGATTCACATTAATGAGGAGTGACATCAGAACCAGCTGCAATGACCTGATGTGTCGCAACCGTTACCTTGTAGAGCTGAGCTTCCTTCCTATGGGAGGCATCGGTCTGGGTGTCCTCATGGTGAGACTCAGGAAGGTCCGGTTTTTCCCCCAGAACCTGAACAACATGGAGGTGAACACAAAGTGGTCAAAGGTGGACAGGAAGTGATAAGATGTCAACAGGAAATTGTCAGATGGTTGTAGTTTTTTTTTTTTTTTTTTTAAATGTACGTTTGGTATAAATGATATCTGCGCATATTCACCTCTAACATCTTCCCTGGTTCTTCCCCATCGTTACACATCAAGATATTCGCCGTCCCGGACCTCTCGTTGTCACGGATACCCTTAGACACCTGTCAGTCACACAGTTAGTCAGTCAGCTGACAGGCCATGATGTCATGAAATAACAATGATGTCAGGACGTAATGTTGTATGTTTATAGTAATTAATTATTGTTTAAAGGTTATGTTGGAATATTTGTATTATGTTGTATTATTATGTTTGAAGTATCTGGACCCCAGGAAGAGTAGTCTTCAGTATGGTGAAGACTAATTGGGATCCATAAAAAAACTAAATTAAAATGTCACCACTCACCATTGTAGCCTTGAGCTTTTCAAACACATTGCTATGGCAACCAGACCAATGGATGATTTCCTGTAGAGACAGAAAAAGCTTCACAACTGACCTCCACACGTCACCCTCTCCATCCGTCTCCTCCTCTTCATCTGTCTCATCTCTTCCATCCATCCATCCACACATCTCATATCTCCATCTATCCACTCGTCATGATGACTTTGTTTCACTTTATTGACCTCTCACCCTCTCCGTATGTCTCCCCCTTTCCACCTTCCTCACCCCCTCTGCCCATCCACCCGTTTCAACACTCTGCCTGTCACACCTCCACCAGTCTCATCCTCTCTGTCTCACGCTTCTACCCATCTCACCCCTCTGTCCATTTCCACCCATCTCATCTGTCTATTTGTGTCCACCCGCCTCCACCCGTCTCACCCCTCCATCTGTCTCCACCCATCTCACCTGTCCCAGGTCCAGAATGAAAGTGTCTCCTTGGTTGAAGCTCTCCCAGCTGACAGGAACCTCTGTTGCCCTGACGACGCGTCTACCTTTGACCCACAGTAACCTCTGAATATCTTCGTCATCTGTCACCACGTGATTGAACCCTGAGGCCACGCCCCCTTTCTGTGAAGTGACATCATAAGGACCGCAGACAGCTCATAAGAATGGGTGGACGTGTGATATAACATATGTGGTCCTGATGGTTCTAGTTGTGTGGTTACCATGTAGGTGAGACCCTTTTTGAAGTACCCAGTGAAGGATGTGGACTCATGGTCCTGGACCTCGCGGTACTGGACTGGGGTCCCCTGCAGGAAGTCATCCATCTGGACAGCAAAAATGGCGGCCGCTGCTCTTTCATCCTGAGAGCACTCAGAACCTGCAGGAGGACCAGCAGAACTGGATTATCTGATGCTGCTGGTGCACCGTTGACCCGTTTGGATGGGTCGTCACTCACCTTGCCAATAGTGCAGGTCGTACTGAAGGTTTCCCTGCCGGTTTCCGGTGCTGTTCAGAACCAGGTAGGCATCTCCCGTGTAGAACCGTCCATACAGATTCTCAGGAACAGGAACCAGTTCCATGTTCTCCACACGCCACACCTGAAGCCCCGCCTTTTTACCTGCTCTCTCAAACTCTGGATGAAACCCCATTATGTCACCTGTAGTGGGCGGGGGATAGAGACACCTATCAAGTCACATGAGCAATCAGAATCAACACAGCTGCTGCTGCCAAATAAGGAAAGAAAAAAAACCACCTTCAGCTGAAATGTTTTCTTCACCTTTGAAAGCAAACAGTGGTGATGTGGAAGAGACTGAAACCGATCTGAACATCTGAGACCTTTAAAACAGTTGTTTCTTTGTTCTGATTATGTTTCTGTTTATCGTTTACAGGCTGAGGTGTGTTTGCTGAAGCTTAAAACAGCACAGACAGTGAATGCACCTTAAGTCAAAACCTGGATATTTTCTTGTTCAGAGGGTCAGATAATAAACGAAGGCATGAGAAGGACATAGAGCACACTGATTCACACTCAGACAAGCTCTGCTCAAGTCTGCTAATAACCCACTAATTTGAGTCAGGTGTGTTTCACACTTCAAAAACCTGAGGACACCGGTCCTCGAGGACCAGGATTGAGGATCCCTGACAAAGAGGAATAGCAGGTAAAAACTCACCTTCAGCTTCAAATGCAGATCTTTTCAGTCTGAGCTCCACCTGAGGTTCTGACAAATGAAAAAGAGGCTGCAGGTAACCTTACCTGTGTGGCACCTCCCCTCCCCCATTCTGCGCAGAGGAGACACACCCGTCTGAAACATGTCTGAATGCACACACCCACACACACATGCCAAAAACGGCAAACAACAGCAATTAAACAAAATTCAACATGTTTGTGACATGTTTGTCACAGATACTTTCAACAACTTTCACCCAAGCAGAACTTTTCAGGTAAAGCTGCAGCTGAAAGTTACAAAAACCAAAGGCTAAAAAGAAAAATCCAACCCGTCAGATACAAAGAGCTGTTTTTTATGTGAGGAGAATAATTAAATAGGAAGACAATGAGGGGAAGCTAACACTGGAGAAATATATCTGCTGCTTCTTTTCAAAACCGTCACAGCAGCATTTTGGATCAGCTGGATCTTTTCAGCTGATAAGGAAGCTCACGTTTAATGGATGCAAATAGAAGGTTTGGATCAGGAATGTCCTGGTTTGGGTCATATTAGACAGAAAACTGAGCTGGTTTATGTCAAATTCTGGTCAGAGAGGAGTCCAGCTTTCTTCTACAGGGGAACGTAAAGGTTTTACATGAATTGATTAAAACATTAGAACAGCTGATCCCGGTTTTTATGTCTCTGATACGAGTCTTTAACTTCCGGTTCCTCGGGGGTGTGAAGCTGACTGGATTCCATGACAATTGCTCACAACACTAAAAGAAAAAAGAGACAATTGCTCACAATTTTTTAAAACTCTATATGTACAGTGAAAATGTTAGTATACAGATATAGAAATATGAAATATGTTCATATATCAATGATAATTAATAATTTGAAAATATGTACAAACTGTTTAAAAACCCATTGCAGTAAAAAAATATGTAGGCTATATCAAATTAATATCCTATAGTTCTATCACACCTAAGGTTACACTTTATTTCACACACTGATGAGACAAAGTTGAAAGGGCTTGGAACCATTGATAGATGATGCTTGTATAAGGTGGAAATAGGGCAACCTTTTGATAAATCAATGAAACTAGTAAGAAAAAATGTTGTGACACTGAATCGTGTTTTGTGTTGGACTGTTTCTAAAATTTTTGTGTTGAATTTTGTGTTGCAATAAAATATAATTGTAAAGGTTTGTTTGTTTGGGCATGCACGTCCCCATGCATTTGAATGTCCATAGCTCACAATGCATCAGGCTTGGGAAAAGTGAATAAATTCAAATAATTTCAGACAATGCTTTCTGGTTGTCCTTTTATACTTTCCACAAAACAAACTTCTTCATCCCCCAGAACACTTACAGATTCACAATCAAGATATGATTATGCCCCGTTTCCACTGAGCGGTACGTACAGGCCGGTGAGGTCAGGTACGCTATTTTGTGCATTTCCGTAATAGAAGTATCACATCAAACCATACCATTTCTGGGGCCCCTTCAGTTGTAGGTCCATAGGAAAATGATACGGTACAGCAATGCATTGATTGGCGGACAGAAACAAAAACAAAACAAAAGTAAGCGCAAAACAAACGGTCAGTTCACCTTGGAAAGACAATAGTAAAGAATGGCTCCAAACAACAGCAGGGTCTGGTCGCTCTGGAGCTTCAAAGTGTCCTCGCCATATAGTTGGTGAGGAAGAAATAAGCTAGATGGAGTGGTGAGGAATGAAAAAGTATATAGAGACATATCTCATGTTGTTTAAGCGTCACGTGTGTTGGTGTTGCACGAGTATGACCCCTTGCAAGGCATTTTGTGAAACCCTGCATGCCGCATGGCAGTCCGGCTTGCAGCTGAACGCGCATGAATGGGCTGGACCATTCTAAACGCTCTGAACCGTAGCGGCCTGTACTGTACCACTTAGTGGAAACGGGGCTTTAATTATCCCTTATTAAGCCTTTAATAAAGAAACCCCTTTAAAATACAATACATTTTAAAACTGATTTACAACTGGGTTCTAGTGAATCATGGTGCACACATAATAAATCCCCCCAAAAATATCTTATAAGTTAAAAAACAAAAACAAAAAAAAACATTTGCAGATCTTTTTTTGGAGGACACAAATAATACAGCACCACAGAAGGCAGCTGGCTAAAATATAGCAGAAGAAACTCCATAAATCTCCATATATTAAAAGAAAAGTTAAATATGTGAGTATTTATTGTAAAATTTGTGAGCATTTGGATTCTTTCTGTCAATGTTGTGTGCATTAATCTATTTTTTCTTTTGTGGGATTTTAATTTATTGTTAAATTAATGAGCATTTGACGTTTTAGTAATCTTGTGTGCAATGTGCATTAATAATGATAATAATAATAATTTTTTAATAAATAGAAACAGTTTGTGGGCAATTGCTCACACCAATTGTCTATAAATGGTGGGAGCAATTGTCTTGTGAGCAATTGTCTGTGCACCAGCTGACTGTCTTCTTTCATGTTTTCTGATTAAGTTGTCCTGAAGAAGCCTGACCAGAACCGGTCTGACAACAGAGACCCACAAAACCTCTTAAAACTGTAAATATTGGAATGTAAATAAACTGACAACAAATATAAAGACTGGTTGATCAGGTTTCCAGTTTCATGATACACATGTTTCTTCTGGACCAATCTAACCAGTTGGACCACCACTTTAATGATAAACATAATTCTAATGGACCAGTTAGACCATCATTGATTATTATTATTTATCATTGGTCTTTTAGTTTTAAACATTTAAATCCAAAATGTTCTCTGAAGGCTTACTGTGAAACGTCATTATCGGATATGAACAAATTGTTTTATTTTGGAAGGTCAAACCGGAAGCGTATCTTCGGAGCTGATGGAGGTTCCGCAGTTGTTGTTGTTGTCGATAATGATGATGCCGTAACCCAGGTGGAACCGAGTCGAACCGGGGGTTACCGGGGTAACAGACATGGAGGCGTTCAGTAAGCTAACCAGCATGCTGCTGCACGCGCTGGAGACAGTAAGTGAACTGCTCGTTCACGTTAGCCTCGTTGGCGTAGTTTAGCTCCCAGAAAAGTTGGACAAAGTTGGATTTGTAAACAGACAGGTGGACAGGCTGTCTCTCTGTCCACTTGTCTGTCTCTCTGAGACCCAGAGAACCGGGGATGGTTCTGCAGAGCCACCCGGAAGAACCGGTGTTCCGGTTATCTTCGGCTGATCAGAGGAATGTGAAGCTAACTGTTGCTAACGTTATCCGTGTGGTTGATCCAGGTGAGCAGGTTACCTGCTGCAGGTATGAGGACCTCAGTGGTTCTCAGTCTAGATTCTGGTTTTTGATGTGGACTCTGAGAGTCAAGAATCCAGAAACACAAACGAGGTTCTTGTGTTATTTGAGTGGAATGAAGTCCTAAATGGTGACATTTCACCTCCGAAGTAAACAAACATCTTTGCTCATTCAACTTCTGTCCATCTGTTTCAGAGGGAGCCCACAGTGGATCTGCTGGACTCGTTTATTGATAACTGGAAATCAATAACTAATTACTACATTGAGACGACAGGTGAGCAGCTTTAACCGGCAGGTTTTCTCACACTATTACCTGATGGACCACTCACTCTGTTTGTGTGCAGACGAGAATCTTCCTGTCAAACAGACAGACATCCCCTGGCGTCTCAAGCAGATGTTGGACATCCTGCTGTATGAGGACAAACATCAGGTGACTCACCTAAACACAGAGTTGGTGTGGTGTTCATTTGGACTGTTCGTATTGATCATATTGATCATACTGATTGTATTGATCAGGCTGTGGAGGACACCGGGCCCTGTTTAGAATATCTGCTGCAACACAAACTGCTGGAGACTCTGTGCACGCTGGGGAAGGCTCAGGTAAGCTCACCTGTGGAGGACATACCTGTAAGATCAGATCTAAACATTAAGGGGGCCGGGCCCCAACACACCTGCTGACTGGACAGGTAAGATGAAAAAGGACAGGAGGAGACAAGGACAGATTTAAGGAGACTAGACTAGGAGAGGACGACAGATGGCTTGTCTGTGAAGCGCCCTGAGATGACATTGTTGTGAATTGGCGCTATACAAATAAAGCAGAATTGAATTGACTTAGAGATGAGGACAGATGTTCGGAGACAAAGACAGACGTTAGGAAACAAGACTATGAGTTGAGGAATAAGGTTAGGAGATGAGGACATAAGTAAGGAGACAAAACTTGCAGATTAGACAGATGTAAGGAAAAGAGTTTGAGACGAGGACAGATGTGAGGAGACGAGGACAGACGTTAGGAGACCAGACCAGGAGATAGGGACAGACATCGGGAGACAAGACTTGGAAATGAAGTATAGATGTTAGGTAACGAGGACAGACATGAGGAGACAAGACCAGGAGATGAGGACAGACGTGAAGAGACAAGACTTGGAGACGAGGACAGATATTAAGAGGAGATGAAGACAGGTGAGGATGTCTGTGTCTCCCAGTAACATGCCTGTCCTCATCCTCCTCCTCAGTATCCTCCAGGAATGTGTCAGCAGGTTCTGATCTTCTTCTCCAAGCTGCTGTCTGAGATGCAGAAACCACTGCTGCAGTTGGTCAACGTCTACAGACCTGTACAGGTACACACACACACACACACACACACACACACACACACACACACACACACACACACACACACACACTCCAGATGACCTATGACCCGACATCATTCCAGATCAGTCTTTAATATATTTCTCCTCTGGTTACCGCCTCCTGTTCATTCTCCTGATCCCAGTCCAGTTCAGACACCTGAAACTGGTTCTCTTCCAGCTCCAGGTCCAGACCCATTTAAGTAGCTACGTTCTCGGATCTCCGGGTCAGTAAAACATTGTTTAGCAAGAAAACATGGAAAACCAGAACTTCAACTTCGGATCAGTCTGAGCTGCCTCACAGAGAACAGGTACGGCTCACCTGTGTGGCAGCAGCTGACAGTCGACCACATTCTGTTCATTAAAACTTTATCAGGTGAGACGACAGGAGGTGCTGCAGCAGGATGTACTTCACCTGTTGGCCTGCAGGGGGCCACAGTCACTCCTCATGTCACCTGAACCTTTGTCGTGTGACTCCACTGGTGTGAAAGTTCATGCTTCTCATGAACTATTTCAAAGTTCAGTTCATTCAGTTTAAAATGAATAGTTCACATTCATAGTTCACCATTTTAATTCTGAACTAGTTCAAAGTTAATTTCACTTGTTTTAGGTTTACAGTGAAAATGAAAGACTGAATTTGAGAACCTGTAACTAGTCAACTAACCTGTTGCTGGGAAGTCATACCCCTGAAGGCTGCAGGCTGTGTGATCTGGGTCGTTTGAGGCTGTTGGCAGGTTGTCTTGCCCTTTCCTAATGAAATCCTCTCGAACTGGATGGATGCTTCAACTCCACACATCTCTTCAAATTAGAGGTCGATGAGGCTGATGTTCTAACTTGCTCTTTAATTGCTAGCAGACATAACTTGCATAGAAATGTTAAATTTTTACTGTGGAAATATTCTGCCTTCAGTACGTAATATTCCTGTAAGTCATCATAAGCACATGAAGCTTGTGATGCTCACGCTGCATCTGCAGCTTCTCTCCTTTCACCTCCACTTGCCATTTCAGAGCGGGACTGCACCGACGTTACCGAGGAGCGTAGTCAGCTTGTTATGCTAGATGCATGATGGATAACGTAGTGGGAAGGTGGCGCCGGTGAAAATGTAGGCAGTGACTGTTGCAGGACCTCACATAGTCCGAATGATGACACGTTCTTTATTTACAATTGTGTTACGTTCAGTTCAGCGTTCACGGAAAAGTCAACATTTGAACGTGCTCATGCACAACACTGGATTTCACTCTCTGTAATGTCCCCTGTGCTGCGCCCCCAGAAGCTGATCTGCCTGTGTGCACTTCCTGGTTCCCAGACTGAGAAGGAGGAAGTTCAGTTCCTACTGGTCGTCTGCTCAGGGGTCAAAGAGGATCCGGACACGCTCAGATACGTCTTAAAGGTGAGCTGCCACCCCCCACCTGCAGCCGGCTGTATTCTGATGACATCATATTCTTACATCGTCTGTGTTAACAGCTCATGGACCAGTCACCTGTTTCCAGCCAATCACAGCACAGCATGAAGGCCTCCAATCACAGTACAGATCCACAGCCACTGTGCACCCAATCAGATCCATCTGCCTCCGGCTTCGTCCAATCAGACAGCGGCCTGCTGTGGGCTCTTCTGCAGCTCAGCAGGAGTCAGGTCAGTTAACTAGTTAACTGTAACTAACCAGCCCAGACTGAGCTAGCTATTGATCTGAGGATCTTTGATCACATGTTAATGTTGAAATAAACTTAATAGATCAGTTTGATTGAACAGGAAACAGCCTGAAGCAACAAACATAAAGTTATTATTATAGATTTATTAGCAAAGTTAGTAAATCGATGATTTTTGGTCGTGTTCTGACTTTAAATAAAGTTTTTTTGGGGATCAGAAACTGGTTAACATGAGTTTAATCTGCATTCAGGCATTCAATTTTAATCAGCTCGGCTCCAACAGAAACCCGACACCTGAAACAGTCACTCACTGACTTTCACTGAGAAACCAGAACCCGAACCGTACCGTCTCATGTGGAGGCTCCGAAACCAACAACACCTCCTCCCTGACTAAAAGAGATGAGATTCATCTGGTTTTTAAGCATTAAAGATGGCTGGAAGTTTTTCCTCTGTCACTCTGACTGATGTCAGGTCAGATTTACTAAACCTGCAGGATTCAGTGCGATGTCATCCCTTCACGTTGTCATAGCAACACACCCGTCCTGTGGAAGGTGGAGGTGTACAGGACGGGTTTATCCCACAGAGCTCTGATGATAAACCTGCTGCTTCACACAGCAGGAGAGGCTGGAATTGGCTTGCTGTAGTGAGAGTAACTGATGAGATTTATTTAGTTTAGTCTGAAGCTTCAGTTCTGACACATTCCATCCTTTACTTGCAGATGTTTTACAGACCGTTAATCATCATGGATGAGTTTCAGAGCTCTAGAGTGCAACCAAAATGGCTGCACATGCAACCAAAAATTTGTCGAGTATGACAAATTTTCGTAGGTCAGATGAAGAACCACAGATGACTCGGATAACATTACAGGATGAAGAAAAATTAATTTATTGAAAGATATTTTGTTTAGACGAATATAGTCTTTTCCTAATTCCTGACAGCTGTCATGGCTCTGAGGAAAGTATCCGAGTATCAGTCAGACCCGAGTATTTCCACAATGAATACACGGGCAGAAATCTCCATCCATCCATTTTCTGTACCGCTGGACAGGTCGCCAGTCTGTTACAGAGAGACAGATGCACACACTCACTCACTCCTAGGGAGAATTTAGAGTGACCAATTAACCTATCAGGCATGTCTTTGGACAGTGGGAGGA
>JAOXYM010000012.1:29578572-29597617 GCA_028567055.1 Leptatherina wallacei | reverse complement strand
ATTTACACCTCCACCCTCTTCATTTACACCTCCACTCTCTTCATTTACACCTCCACCCTCTTCATTTACACCTCCACTCTCTTCATTTACACCTCCACCCTCTTCATTTACACCTCCACCCTCATCATTTACACCTCCACCCTCATCATTTACACCTCCACCCTCCTCATTTACACCTCCACCCTCCTCATTAACACCTCAACCCTCATCATTTACACCTCCACCCTCACCATTAACACCTCCACCCTCATCATTTACACCTCCACCCTCCTCATTAACACCTCCACCCTCACCATTTACACCTCCACCCTCCTCATTAACACCTCCACCCTCATCATTAACACCTCCAATCGCATCCTAAATGCTTCAACTTAAAGTCACATGTTATTTAAAGTGTTGTGAATGTGATGCAGGTCTGAGGACCATCGGTGTCGTCACTAAACTGGATCTGATGGATGAAGGAACCGATGCCAGAGACATTCTGGAGAACAAGCTGCTCCCGCTACGCAGAGGTATGACATTATACAGAGTCCTTACACCTGATTGGTGGAGTCACAAGGACAGGTATATCATTTAATCTAATGTGAGACTTTAGCAGTCAGGTATAGACCAGAGTACAGGGGTCAACTTAAAAAAAGAAAAGAGTCTCATGTGGACACTAAACAGTCAGGTAAGGACAGAACAGAGTTTTAAGTTCCCTGTTAGAGACATAAAAGAGTCAGAGTCAAGCTGTCTAGACAAAACATAGTCGCAGTATCTACTTAGAGACAGGACACAGTCCAGGTGGACACTCTAACAGACATGTTGCTGTTGTCAGGTTACATCGGGGTAGTGAATCGCAGTCAGAAAGACATTGATGGGAAGAAAGATATCACAGCAGCTTTGCAGGCCGAGAGGAAGTTCTTCCTGTCACATCCTTCGTACCGTCACCTGGCCGACCGCATGGGTACCGCTTACCTGCAGAAAGTCCTTAACCAGGTATTCACACATCATTTGTCCTTAGTTCAGTATGAGGTCTACAGATCACAGCTGGAGTCAGAGATTGTTTTTCTTATTCTTTTAGCATCAGTGAACCCAATTCAAACACCTACACATCCACTTCTTACCTCAGAAGATTCTCAGAGTTTACTGTCACATATACATCTGGAGCATGTTTACCATTAAAACCAGTCTACTGGTCCAAGTACAACTAGCTTCACTTTCATTTTAACAACACAGCATCTCTCTGTTACCCCTAGCAACTGACCAACCACATCAGGGACACGTTGCCAGGGTTACGCAGCAAACTGCAGAGCCAGCTGCTGTCCATCGAGAAGGAGGTGGAGGAGTACAAGAATTTCAGACCAGACGACCCAAGCCGCAAGACCAAAGCCCTGCTTCAGTCAGTACCACTAGACAGCACAGTACTACACAGTACACAGGTCTAAAAGTATTCAGACTGGATCTTTGGCATTCTGAGTTTTTATTGTGGGGGGGAAAAAAAGAGAGAAATGATTTAACTTTATGTGTGCGCTAATGTGGGCTACTGTCACGTTAGGATTAGTTTTGCTAATCTACCTGTCATCTGATATGAGAGGAACGAAGCTTTTCCTCTCAACTAAACACATTACAAACCAATCAGAAGCTTAGTGGGGCTTCGAAAATGCTTGGTTTAGAGATTCAGCTGCAACCTAGACCACACATGCAATAAGGCAGACACATGAGAAATAGCTTGTAAACATTATTTTACATTATGTCAGTTCTGTTGGAGGAACGGAGAGTAAGTTAAAGAAGCTTGGAGAGGCAATCCTACTTGATAAAGGGGGAGATATGGACGGGTGGAGGGTTCATGACAGAAATAACATGCAGCTTTTGATTTGTGAAACCTATATTCTGTTTATGAAAATGCAAATAAGGCTGATTTGAGGGGAAAAAATGGAATTCTGAGAAATAAGTCAGAATTCTGACTTTAATCTCAAAATTCAGACTTTTTTTTCTTCAGTGGCCCTTATACTCTTCCGTATAGACCAATCAGTCCACATCCGATCAGTCCAGGTCCTGTTAAAGAATTTTGCACACAGATTGAGTACTTTAATCACCTACTGACCTTTGTTGGTATTACTGTTTAAAAAGTACACCTTAAAAAAATCAAAGGTCAGTGACAGAAATATTTTATACAAAGTATCATTAAAAGGGTGTTTCTATTGGCATCGAATCACCTCATTAAAACAATTGTGTGTACCTTTAAAGGGGCAATAAACTGAAATTCATCCTTTCTAGGTTGAAGGAATTAAAAATTGTTATGTGAAGAACTAGAGGTTATATTATAGCATGACGTCATACACCGTCTCTCTGTCGTGCGTTCATGTACGTTCGTGTGAATCACTGCTTCCTTGTAGCCCTCAGCCCTCCCTCTTTATAAAAGCCGAGAGCCAATGACCAATCGCAGCGCGTATTTTTGAAGCGTAATGGCAGAGAGCAAAACGAAACATTCACCTGAAGATGACCAGGATCTTATATTACTTCTAATAAAAAACAGAGGTTGTTGAAGAAGAAGTTGGTGGATAATGAAATGGACATAACTTGGATTAACATTAGCCTTATATTTCCAATGTGGAGAAACCTGCGAGAGCAAAAGGGGCTTCCATTGGACGAGGAGCTAGCTGCTTTTCTCCTGGACAGACAAATACCTATTAAACTTATTAAACTCCCAAACTTAACATATTGTATTGAAGTGTGAAGAAATAATTACCAATGCACAATAATCCATTCGTCATACTACAGAAAAGAGCAATCTGGATTATTCTTAAGGTTGGGTTTCTACAACCCACTCATAAACTGTTTATTCAGTCACAATTGTTGAAAATCAAAGATGTAGTAAAGTATAAGACATTAATCATTTTATTCAAAGCATTCAACGAATGCGTTTAAAAATAAAATGAATGAAATGAATGAATGAACGTAAACAAAATAAACATTAGAAGTTATTTTCAGCATGTTACACAAAATGGTGATATTTATTGCTCAGTGTGTTTGCACTTTTCACATTCGGCTGCAGACGAGGTGGGGAGCAGAGGTAGAGGGAGGTGTGGCTCATGACACACGTGCACAACAACAAACCTTGCAGTGAAATGATTTCGCTTTTTGGCCCATTAAATATTTATGCTAAATCTGTCTGTCAGGTGTCAATATGGCAGAAAATTTGCTGTGAAAAAGTGGTCTGTAATTTCAAAGTAAAATAATTTTGAATATGTTTCGTGTAAAAGTAGAAAATCCTAGGGGGAGGGATTCCAGCTGCCTTTTTTTGCCTCTATGTTTTTTGCCAAATTGCCCAGCCTGTATGTGTGTGTGTGTGTGTGTGTGTGTGTGTGTGTGTGTGTGTATGTGTGTGTGTGTGTGTGTGTCAGGATGGTGCAGCAGTTTGCGGTAGACTTTGAGAAGCGGATCGAAGGCTCTGGAGACCAGGTGGACACGTACGAGCTGTCGGGAGGAGCAAAGATTAACCGCGTCTTCCATGAGCGCTTCCCCTTCGAACTGGTGAAGGTAAGTACTTCCCTCAGGTGTCGTCATGGTAACATGTTGTCCTGCAGCAGGTATATGAACGGATATCATTAACGGGTGTCACCTGCAGCTGGAGAGCGACGAGAAGACGCTTCGTAAAGAGATCAGCTACGCCATCAAAAACATCCACGGAATCAGGTCAGTTTGACTGTGTGCAGGTGTGTGTACGGTGATTATGTGTGAATTACCTGAGCATCCTCACCTGTGTTTTGTGTTCAGGACGGGTCTGTTCACACCTGACATGGCCTTTGAGACGATTGTGAAGCGACAGATCGCTCTGATCAAAGAACCCTGCCAGAAGTGTGTGGACATGGTGATCAACGAGCTCGTCAACACTGTGAGGCAGTGTACTCAGAAGGTATTGCAAATACTACTAATGTAACCACACAACACTCAAAGTAATTTAGTACAGTTAGAAACTTTGGGCTTCGTACTGGTTCTTTCCTGCTTCCTGCCTTGTGTCCTCTTTCCTATCTTCTCTATCTTGTCTCATGCTTCCTCCTTTTTTCCACCCCTTGTTTCCTGTTTCCAGTTGGCCCAGTATCCGCTGCTCCGAGAAGAAATGGAGAGAATTGTAACTCAGCACATCAGAGACCGAGAGAGTCGTACCAAAAACCAGGTGTGTCACATGATGCTCCATCTGTCACATGATATTGTGGTCTGTATGGTTGTACAATCAGATGGATCATGGTCCATGTTTTATCAGGATGAACTCTGTGTAGATAAATCAGTTGTTGACCTGATGAACCTGTTGACCTGTCTTTCTGTCTACCTCTCCACCTTCCTGTGTCCATTTGTCTTCCTGTCTGTCTATCTTTCCATTCATTTACTTGTCTGCCTGTCTCCTCAGGTGATGTTGCTGATTGACATCGAGTTATCCTACGTCAACACCAACCATGAAGACTTTATCGGCTTTGCAAAGTAAGAAACTTAAATAAACTCGGATCATCTGTGAAACAGGAAGAAAACACATCCAGAACGTTTTACTTAAATTCACCTGTGTCCCAAGTCCAGGTGTCACATTAACCACCTTGAGCTGTGTAATCACGTGTGTGCATGTGTGTGTTTCAGCGCACAGCAGAAGAGCAATCAGATGAGCAAGAAGAAGGCTGCAGGAAACCAGGTGAGTTCCTGCAGGTGATGTGGGAGGGGCGGGGCTATAGATGGATGAATGGATGACTCATTCATGTGATGTTCCCGCTTCTTCTCACCTCTGTCTCTCTCCATCCCTCTCTCTGCATCTGTTGCTGTGGCAACCAGGACGAGATCATGGTGAGTGTGTGTGTTTCTGAGAGTGGGGGCATCAGGGGTCAGGTTTGTTATATTTTCATATTCTGGGTGGAGTTTGTTAGTTTCAGCTCAGGTTCTGCTCAGTTTATGTGATGATTTTGTTGGTTAGTTAAGTATTAGTCTTCGGTTTATTTTTGTCAGAGTAGTTAGGTTTTGGTTTGTGATTTGTACTTTAAAGGGATGGAAATAAGAACCAGTTTCAGGGTTTTTCCACCAGATAAAAACTATGTTCAGATATCCTGTGGCTGGAAACGCTGGTCACTGCAGTATTCACAAAGACCCGCTGTTTAATGTCCAGACTAATGGTATGAAGACAGATGTTTGATATGACGACAAATGTTTGATATAGAGACAGACAAAAACAGATGACTGACATAAAAACATTGATATAAAGACAGGACTTTTACATGGAGACGGATGTTTGATATGATGACAGATGTTTGACAGGAAGACAGGTGATACACATAGAGACACATTGATATGAAGACAGATGTTTGACATGACTATAACATGTTAACATGTTAATGTACCAGGCGGGGACAGACCCTCTCTTTACTCTGTCAAGTCCAGGATGGCGCCACCATAACACCTCCACCTGTAATATTGCTGCTTCTACGAATGTCTCTGTCTGACCTCATAGTTTGAAATCTGAGTAGAGGTGTTTGAGTGTGGTACATGTTGCTGTTGTCTCACTTATACATTATACTACATTCTTGATATTCCTGCTTTGTCCTCGTGAATATCCCCAAGCCTGTCCCTTTCATTTTCTAGCGATCTCACCTTTATGACCATTGAGGGAAGAGATAGTTTGAATGTTCTCCACCTCTCTCTCTGTGTTTTGCTTCTGTCACATCTCTAAAGTGCTGCCACATATTTACAGTGTTGCCTGTTTAACTTGTGATTTAGGGTCTCATTTTGGTTTTGGAAAGCTCATTGAGTTAGAGTTAGAATATAGATATTTAGATAAATTTGATATGTGAGAAGTGTCCAGTCCAGTATTTGTCATGTTGATCTTGCTCCCCCAGCAATTACAAGAGGTCCAGTTTTTCTTTAAATTCTGATTCTTATTTGAGGAAATATAACTATGAGATAAGGGGATACAGTAAGAACTGTTTAATCTCTCCTCGATCACATGATGTATCTTCCATTGATGTCATAGGACATGGATTAATGACATTATGTAATGACACATGCAGGTGATTCGTAAAGGCTGGCTCACCATCAACAACATCAGCATCATGAAGGGTGGAGCTAAAGAGTACTGGTTTGTCCTGACTGCTGAGACCCTGTGCTGGTACAAAGATGATGAGGTAAGATACACATGCAGCCAAAGACAGTATAAAGTCGGGATTTTACAGAGCAGATCTGAACTTTAAGTTCTTGTTTTTCACTCATTCATATGCTTCCATTTTAAATAGTCCACCTGCTGCTAACATGCATCGTAGTTAACCTGATTACAAGAGGTCACTTAAAGCACATATACAAGCAGTCCACCAGAGATCAGATCAGCAGAGTAAAACATGACATTTTATTGCACCATGTACATTCCTTGTATATATTTTAGAAAGTTTTTTTTAATTTTAGGATGTTAATTATTCCTTTGTTTTCTTACACTATGTACATTTGACTTTTCTTCTCTTAGTTCTCTTTACTTTAAATGAAGATGCCTGTACTCATGCTGCTCCACTGTGCCTTTTAAATTGCCTCTCAGGGACTGATAGTTTCTTGAATTGAATTGAATTATTGATTCATTCATTCAATCATTGCTGTTGCACCCCCTGCAGGAGAAAGAGAAAAAGTACATGATGCCTGTGGACAACCTGAAGCTGAAAGACATTGAGAAGAGCTTCATGTCCAGCAAACACATCTTCGCCCTGTTCAACACTGAACACAGGTCAGCATGTGCACGATCAATGCTAAATCCTTCTGTGTGTGTGTGCGGTGTAAACTTTCATAATATCCAAAGTTGTGAACATGATCATAGCGTTATAGGTTGAGATTTGGATTTACCACAACAAGCTCAGTGGTTCTGTATTTGGTCCATTTCTCTACTGTATGGACAACTGCATGTCGTTGTTTATAGTATGAATGTTGTTGTTTATGTTGTTTACAAACATGTTGTTGCAGGAATGTGTACAAGGACTACCGTCAGCTGGAGTTGGCCAGTGAGTCTCAGGAGGAGGTGGACAGCTGGAAGGCTTCATTTCTACGTGCTGGAGTGTACCCTGAACGCAGCGTGGTATTCCTTTTTCCTGCTTCTGTAGCCTTACTGCACATTAATACATTGATATACAATTCTGCACATGGCTTCTCATACACATATTACAGTACATTACTACATGTTACTTGGACATAACTACTCAGTTCTTGAATATTTCTGTACAGTATTACACATTACTGCATATTAATTGCACATTATGGCACTTCACAGCACTGAACATTGCTGCACATTACTTAAAAATGATGCACATTGCTGTGCATTATGGCAAATTATTTGCTGATTATTTGTAAATTACTCTATTATTTGCACAAGACTGCACTCGATCTGATATTACTGCACACCCGACCTGACCCTCTGTCAGGCTGTCTTGGCCCTGCCTCATGCCCGGACCTTGGGGGGGTAACCCAAGGTCCGGGCATGAGACACCCAAAACTATTATTATTATTATTATTGTTATCATTGTTGTTGTTGTTATTGTACTCTGATATCAGTCAAGGAAACTTCACTGTGATGTGTCTTTCTGTTTTTCTCGCTATCCTGCAGGACAAAGACAAGGTGAGTCACTCTTGTATGTCTGCAGGTGTGTATGTGTGTGTTTGCATGTGTACAAATGATGCTGATCTCTCGGTCTACAGGTGGAGGCGGAGGACTTGAACACTGATGGACAGATCCATAGTATGGACCCTCAGCTGGAGCGACAGGTGGAAATTGTGAGGAACCTGGTGGACTCGTACCTGGCCATCATCCACCGCACCGTCAGAGACCTCATTCCCAAGTCCATCATGCACCTGATGGTCAACAATGTATGTAAGATGTGTGTTAGACTCAGGTTCAAACAGGTGGTGTTGGCAAAGGTCACAGTGATCTTCTGTCTGCTGTTTTAGACAAAGGAGTTCATCCACGCAGACCTGCTGGCTCAACTTTACTCCTGTGGAGATCAGAACTCTTTGATGGAGGAGTCCCAGGAACAGGTGAGTCCGACAGGTGAGACGGGTTATGATTCTGTTTATACCCATTGACCATCTATCATTGTCTCTATCCAGGCCAAGCACCGTGATGAGATGCTGCGGATGTACCACGCCCTGCGAGAGGGCCTCAGCATCATCGGTGACATCAGCACCTCCACCATCACCACGGCGATGCCTCCACCCGTTGATGACTCCTGGCTGCAGGTGACAGGGATGCCATCTGGTCGCAGGTAACCTGGCAACAGATCGGTTGTCCATCGAGGACTGTGTGAGCGACGTCTCTGAGTCTCTGCTGGTCTCTGCAGGTCTCCTATGTCCAGTCCAACCCCTCAGCGTCGGGCCCCTCCAGGTCCTCCTCGACCAGGTGGCCGTGCAGCCCCAGGTCCTCCTTCTCGGCCCGCAGTGTCACCTGATCCAGGACCCCCACCTTCTGTCCCCTCGCGACCCAACAGAGCCCCCCCACCTGGAGTACCTAGGTAATCCCCCACTGCTAGATAATGAAGGGTCACGTGACCAGCACCAGACTAATCTGGTTCTGGTTCCTGTCTTAGACTGTCTATGAGATCCAGATCCAGGTCTCAGTGGATGACTAGCTGCTAGCTGCTAGCAACACTAGCTGATCCATGATGTCTTCACACATTAGAAAGTAAAAGGACATAGAAAACCAGTTTCTCTGAGCTAACAGTGAAATATAACTGTAATGTCCCACTCTGCAGTATGTTCTGAATGCAGCATTGATATGTTTCCAGGTGTTCAGATCAGTGTGTCCAACTCCAACACACACATCTGCAATATCTGCTAGGAAAGAAGCGCCTCCAGTATCTTATCCATCCCTGAATCGCACACACATCAATTCCATCACATCACTCTTCCATAGCCTGCATGCACATGCTTACTTCCTGATTGAAGTGGTAACAATGAACCATGATGTGTTTGACCAGGTGGCACATATTTGGCTAATTTGCTCATGTCTCATGTAATTTTGAATGTCATTGTTTTGAAATGGCAAACATGTGACTTTATGTCAGATTGTTGTGTCTTATGCAGAAAACTGTTTTCAGTGTGTTACGACATTTTGAATTACAAAATATGTGTTAAGCAGAAAATGTGTTGAGTTTTGAAGACTTGAGAAAAGATTTTGCTCTCTGCGTGTCACTAAATAATTGTGCTATGTGTGTCATTTTAGTGGAAAGTTGGAAAAAACTAAAAACAGGTTTTCTCAGAACTTCAAATTGAAGTTGTGTTTGTGTTTGGAGCTGGACACAGAGCATACAAACAGGAAGTTACTTCTTCTTTGTTGGTGCTGTAGAACGACGAGCAGCGATCCACAAACAACCTGCGCAGACACGGAGAAGAAAGACGGGTAGTTCTTTCTTCCTCGTCCTCCTCAGCCTCCATCATCCCTCTATTTCTCTGTCTCACCTGTGTGTGTCCAGGATGTCTCTGCAGAGGACACACATAAGTGATATGGCCTTCATTCACCTGCCTCATCACACATGTCCACCTGGAGCCATGTCTGTCTATCTCCACCTGTCTGTCTCCACCTGTCTTGCTTGCCGTTTCCACCTGTCTGTCTTTACCTCTTTCTCCGCCTGTCTCTTTCTGTGCGTCTCTGCCTGTCTGTCTGCCTCTACTGGTCTTTTGCTCTGTCTCCACCTGTCTATCTGTCTCCACTTATCTCCCTTTCTGTCCATATCCACTCACATGTCTCCACCTGTCTGTCTACCTCCTGTCTTTATGTCTCCATTCTTTCATGTCCCGTGTGTTGTCTCTGTTTGTGTGATCCAGTTCTACCAGTACCATATAAGGTAAATCAGGTGTCAGGTATGTCAGTGATAGCCCCTTCCCCCAGCCCCCTCCCCTCATATTGACCATATATGGTTATTCTTTCAGAATCTCTATCAGTGACCAGTGAGGAGTCCACCAATGGTACGTCAGCTGTCCATGTGATGTCACTGTCTTTCACCAACTCTGTGTGTATACTTCGTCATGTGACCCCCTCCACCCTGCATCACCACGAGCCATGTGACTGACCTCCATCCACCTGTAACTGACCTTTTCTGTTGTTTTTGTTTGTTTTCTTGTTTGTTGCCAGCCGGCGGGCTCCTGCATCTCCATCCTGACCCTCCAGACTCCGCCCTCTGTTGCACACCCAATGACACACACACACAAAAAGCACACAGTTGATCAGTCATTGATTTGGCTCCATCTGGTACCAGTTATCTCTCACTGGTTCTACTGACCCACTTGGTCAGTAGAACTGGATGGTCTGAGCAAAACAGATGATGTGTCTGTTATGATGAACAAAACAGACACAGTTTGTTCATCATACTGGTTCAAGGTGGTCCTAGATAATGCTGGTTAATGGTTAATTTCAGCAGGATCCTGAATATTCCAACTGATTCTAGTTTTGACTGGTTCACTCAGGTTCCAGCTGCTGGTTTCATGTTTAAACTCTTTCAGCTGAGACTTGAGCAGTCCAGCTGGATCCAAACAGAACTTTGATCTGGTCCAAATGTGTTTCTGGTCTTTGATCTGATCCACTGGTTCCAGATCAAATGAGTTCTGCATGGCATGTTTTTTTTTTGTTTTTTTATTTTATTTATTTTTTATGTTTGTCGGTTTCAACAGATGTCTGTGAATTTGAAGTCCAACTAGTTTAAACTGGCTCAAACCTTTTCTTACAAGGTTAAATTTATACATTTGAGTGTTAAAGAACTCAGTTGGACCAAACCAGCTGGTTCTTACAGTTCATGTTTGTTTGCTACTGGTTCCATAGCGGTTCCCTTTACTTTTTGCTGGTTCTGTTGGACTCTAACAAGTTTATATTGATTCCATTTTGGTCCTGGTTATAGTAGGAGCATCTGATTACAGCTGGTACCTGCTGAGCCCAGTAGGCTTGTCTCCAGTTGGATTAATCCTGCTGGTTTCCTCTAGTTCCAACTGGTTCCAACCTCTTCCTTTACTCTGCTGGTTTCTTTTGGGTCCAACTGGATATTTCTCTGGTTGCTTTGGTCCCTTTTTAATGATCTTTCTCAGCTGGTTAAACTGGTGTTCTTTAAAGTGCTGATTGTGACAAAACCTATCTCGATCTAGTCCTGATCACATTTCTGGTACCATATGAGAAGAGTCGACTCCCATAGCTAGCTAGAATCAGCTCTTCTCGTATCGGCTCGTAGAGCTGGCTCATTCATGGACGACACACCACTTCTTTATAAAACTGCTAAAAACCCAAAATATTATTGACTGAGTTGGAATTACCTTCCAAGGAAACTGAAGGTGTCTTCGCTGTCTTTTGGTTTTTCCTTTACAGGAAAAAAATATAGATTTAAATATTGAAAATCGTAATTTAGCCAAAAAGTATCGCTGTATGATTTGAGATTGATATTTCCCTGCCCTGTTGCAAATGGTCTAACTGGTGGTTTTCAACTGATATTAACTGGTTCTGATTGGTTGTAACTGGTTCCGAAGCCTCCTCCTGCCCCTTTTTTTCTGTTGATTTACTCTTCTTCTCTTTTCTTTTCTCTTTGTTCGTTTGTTCTGTTGTTTCTTTTCTCCAGTCGCCCCAGTAAAGGTAGCCCTGCCCATGGAGAGAGTCCCCAGTCTTCTATTGAGGGTTAACCCGAAGTGTTCGTGTCTCTGCTGTGTTTCTGTGAACCTTTCAGTAATAATGATAGTTATCAGCACATTGTGACTTATTGATCAGCAATACTGCGTGCATGAATCTGTTGTCCGTCTGTCAGAACAGAACCGTGTGATGTATTTATTGGACGCCTCCGGAGACGTCTCACTCTGCTCTGGATCTTCAAGCTGGTCTAAGATCAGACCCGATAGCTCCGGGATTTTTATTTTCTCTCCTGTTTAAGGCTGAGATTTTTCTTTACAGTGTAAAGTCTAAAAATAATTTCAACTTGTCTATTGATTGATCTATTTATTGATTTATTTATGATCTGCAGTTCTGATTAGTGCTGAATAAATCTGTATTCTACTGTGTTCTACTGTGATAGATTTAAAACATTAGATTGCACTCTGCTGACGCCGACCTCTCCACCTTCAGACTACCATCTGGTTCTAACCAGTTCCACCTGCTTCAGTTTGGTTCTGTCTGGTCCAACAAGGTGTGAAACAGATCCATTTGGTTCTGTCTTATTCCCAGTGGTTCCAGCTGGATCCCAACTTCTTGGGCTGATTTAACTGGAACCACATGTTTCAGTTGGTTCTTACCGGTTCTGACTGGGTTGAGGAGGTAAGAGAGGAGGTGTATGACCGAGTTCACGGACTGGTTTTACCAAGTGGCACCAGGTGAACCCAGTCTGTGTCTCACCTGTAACTGAGACCCAGTTTGTAACGATGTGGTTGTTATTTGGACCAACGTGTTGTATCCTGTGTTTGTTCCCGTCATGTCTGACCGACTTGAGCCGTTTCAGGTGTGGTATAGTTGCTGATGAAGATGGAGACGATCGGACTGCGGTCAGCTGATGCTTGTCTCCATGGCGACTGAACCTGGCGATGTACCTGTGCTCCCTGTTAGTGTTTGCATGTGGTGCTGTGTGTGGCGCTGTCGGACTCTGAGCTGCGTTCGGCTGCATCAGGACAGCGTTTGGTCGCTGTGAAGTTTTTTTTGTGTGGTGAGCATGCTCAGTAACTCAGATTTAAAGTGTTTTATGAAATGTTATGCATCGCTGCAGCAGCGTGTTGAACACAGCTCAGCCTCCAACACACACACACACACACACACACAACACACCTGTGTTGGTGGATGTTCATTCTGTACGGTGTTAATATCAATCTATGTTTACACAATATATGAAGATTATAAGAATTATAATGATGTAACACATATATGTGAAGAACAGTTATCTGTAACACTAAAATATGCAGTGGCCCACACTGAATGTGTGCGTGTAAGAGTGTGTTTGTGTGCGTGCGCATCACCGTGTGTTAGTGTGTAGTGATGTTGTGTATCCTCATATCATGTGACAAGGGCCAACACACCTGAATAAAGTTGTGTGAATGATGAGTGTTGTCTCTTCTTCATGACCAACTAAACTAAACTGACTTTAACTTAACTTATCTAAATTGAACTAAACTACATCATAAACCTAACCGAGTCGAGCTGAAACACGGTGACTGTTTCAAACTTAACTAAAATTAATTAAACTTAACTGAATTGTATTGAATTGAATTACATTGTAAACTATGTTGTAAACTGTTTCAAACCTGAAAAAAACTAAAGTTAACTAAACTGAACGGAAATAGATTGTATCAAACTAAATAAGGTTGTAAATAAACCTGAAATATACTAAATGACCATGGAATGAAAAGTATTGAACTGAACTAAATTAAGGGCTGATTTCCACCAGGATAGTCAGCTGGAATCGGCATGATTATGAATTCCGTGTAGTCGGGGGGGGGGGTAACATTCTCCTGGACAGAGTTTGCATTTACATTTACGGACCTTTTGAATAACGTGTTTTACTCCTCGCCAGAGGCACTCCTGCATCAAGAATTACTAAAGGAAAAGGTATGATTAACAATGAAGAAGAAAACTGGTTAAAGCAAGACAACACCTGTTTCCACCACATCACAGTAAAACACTGAGCTGCATCAGATCCTAGCACTCTTGGGTTTCTAATATTTCAGTCAGAACTTTTACCTCCACATCTGATTGAAGACATTTCTCCCGGCCAGAGCCACTTATTATCCCACATGCATGTATGTTTTGGTTGCATTTACCCACAATGGCCTTTGCATTGTAGTCCACTTCCTGTATTTGGTGCACTTGAAGCGGACTGGAATTCGTGGTAGGTGGACCGAGTCCACTTCTTTGATCCGACTCACAATTACCCAGATGAAGCAGATTTTCTGAACAAAATGGTAAATGGCTGTACTTGTACAAGCGCTTTGACACTACAAGTCACATGATTCAGCCATTCACACACACACACTCATACAACATGTATATTGGAACATACTAGGGCAACTACACACAATCATACCCTGATTGGCACCCCTGATAGTCTTGCCCAAGGACACTTCAATATATGGTCAGGGGAAGCCGGGAATCAAACTGTAAATGCGCCCTTAAAGGGATACTGTGTAACTTGTGACCCATATATCAGCCTAATGTGAGTAATAATGGATGATTTCTCAGGTCAATATACAGTGTTGACACGTGTCGGCGCTCTGAGGGGGCTTCCCTCTTCAGAAACCAGACACTGTAACTTTGCAGGAGTGGATCTGTCTCTATGGGATCATGTGACCTGCAGCACTTTGCTTTACCCCCCCCTCTATAAACACAGAGGGCTCTGCTTTATGCTTCAATTCCCTCCTCTTCCATCTAAAGTTTGTCATGGCTGAACGAAGTAAGAAAGTGAAAGAAGGTGAAAGCGGTGTCTGAAGAGGCCAGAAAGAGAAAGACTTTTTATTTTGCAACAGTGTCATGTGGCCTGTGGGAAGTTACAGGTTTAGCGCCGCTAGTGGCCAAAAGTTACACGGTATCCTTTTTAATTCAACTAAAGTATGTATGTTATAAACTCTATTGAAAATTAATTAAACTGAATTACATATTAACTGAACTCAACTATTTTCTAAACTACTCAACTGAATTAAATTAAAGTTGATTCAACTCAACTGAGCTGAACTTAAATAAACTATGTTGCAAACTGAATCAGATTGAATTTAAGTTAACTGAACTGGATTGAACTAAACTAAACTACATGTTATGGTTTGTCACCAGTGTCCAAGTAGACCCAATTGCCAGACTTGCACTTCTAAAGGAATTTATTTTACAGGATTCAAAAAAACAAAGGAAATCCAGAGCCAAGGATAGGTGAAGGCTGGAACCAAATCTTGGATGTATGAAATCATCAGGAGGATGGCAGCGACATGCAGGGGATCCAATGCTGATGACCACGGAGAGTGAGTGGAAGAACTGGCTCTGAATATCGACTGGCAGCTTCTTTTTAACTGGTGATGAGATGATCTGCAGGTGAGGAGTAATCACCCAGGTGATGCCAATCAGCTCTTGATCCTGCCACTGCAATAGAAGGCCTGAGTGCCTGAAAGGAAAACGAAACAAGACCGTGGGCAGGCAGATCCCAACACTACATTATAAAAAGAAGTGAATATAACTTGATTAAACTAAACAATGTTGCGAGAGCGTAGGTTTGCTTCTGACATTGGTTAAGGATGTAAAAGTCCCCTGGAAGACAGGTGGGTTTTTTTGTACTTAAGATAAACATTTATTATCATGTAATTGAGTGGATGGGACGTCTGAACAAGCAGAAGTTTATGTTCCAAACTATTCTATTCAGGGACTAACGATAAGATTTTGTTTTGTTTTTTGGCTAAACTGAACACAGGATTATTTTACTTAATTATTTCTGTAAATAAATATTTACAGTTATATTCAGTTTTCTGGTTTACAGTTGAACGATTTGTAATCCTTTAAACAGTTGAGGCGCCTTCCTTATAATAACATAATAAATGGACGAGTAGCACTGTATCAAAATGGCCACCCAATTGGCACGTAGGTCTAGTGGATTCAATTCAATTCAATTTTATTTATAAAGCACTTTTCATACCGAACCAACACAAAGTGCTTTACATGGTAAAAACAATGTACACACACACACACACGCACAAACACACGCGGTGTCTACATATGTCTATCGGTCCACATACATGACAACTGCCACCATTTCTACGGTGAATGGACAAACAACTCTGTGTGTGAAGTGAGAAAACCTCTAGCTTCAAAACTGCAGGCACCGTTTTGTCTAATAGATACTAGAGCACCGCTTGAGACAAGTGACGCCTTAAAGGACCATAGAAAAAGACAGTAGAAGGATATACCTGTAGGGCAGTCATCGCTGCACCTGAAGCCTCTGGATCCACTCACAGATGAAAACACGTTTACGTCTGGAAGAATTTTGACCACTGACTGTCTTGACAACTGTGCTTGGTATTTGAAGTCATTGCAATGCCCATTTTTACCACTAGATGTCAGAAATTTTTTCCCACTGTACCTTTAGATAATAGCTTTTTCTAACTAATAAAGAAAACATTAAATAAAGAAGGCTTTCATGAAAAACACAAAATAAATTCAAATTTATTGATTTATGCAGCATTTTTCATACACATAAGCAACACAAAGTGCTTTACAAAAAAATTAAAAATATAAATAAATAAAAAGTTGCTTACCAACATATAAACCATTTATAATTGCTAAATAAAGCTAGAAGTTCTGAGTGATACTGAATGGAGGACTGTTTGGAAGCTGTAAGGAAGCCGAATCTTTGAAAAGATCTAGACTTCCTGTCATTGTTTTACACACATATCAGGTTAAATCATTTCACTGAGTTCACATGGTATCTTTCACACCCAATTTTACCTGTCAAAACCTCCAAGTATCAATTCACACACTGCAAAAATGAGCTATTTTAATATAAGGAAAGAAAATACAAAAGTTGAGAAGATTCAGACTCTGATTGTCTTGTTAAGTTGCTCTGAAACAAGCCGTTTTGAGTTTGTTTTCATTTAAAGGACTTGGAATGAATCTTTTCGCTCGTCTTAAACCTGGATATTTTTCCTTATTATCAAATTCAATTTTCTCACTTCAAGGGTAGATTGTTTCACTTTATTATAGTCTGAGTCTTCTCAAGTTAAACCTTTTCTCTTTTATTTAGACAGCTAATAGCAATCTGAGGCCAATATTAACTTTTTCTCAAACCTTGAAGACAAGATGGGAACAAAGTGTATCTGCAGCCAGTAGGTGACACTGTTGGCTGGGATTCTGTCATTATGAGAATTAATTGAAATAAGTCAGAAAGAGGAAGAGGAGGAGGAGGAAGAAGGAAGGGAGACCGCAGCAGACACAAGACAGACAAAACGGAGCTGTTCATCATGAGAGTCGGGGAATAAAGTGTTCCAGATCACCTGTGTGTCTGCAGACATGTCTTCCCGCCCTGAGAGTAAGACAGGTGAGCTTCTCCTCTGACTTCTTCCTTATAACAGCTGTTTTTATATTAGCTTGTACAGGCTATTAACACCCACTTCCTGTTACTTTCCTTCCATAGACTAAGGTCTAACTTTAAATGAGATGATGATGGTGATGATGATGTTTTCCTCTCTTCAGCCTCACAGTTTGCTCATTCTCTCACCATGAAACTGAAGGGGAAACTCAACACACAGCTGATCAAACGCTCAGAGCGAATCAAACACACCCCGTCACAGAGAGTCAAACCACCGGATCTGAACCTGAACCAGGTAAACACATATACACTGGTTGCTATGGTGATTCCCACCTTTTTCAAGGAGCACACAGCTGCAGTCTGATGGGCAGACAGAGGCAGGCCAGGAGGCACAGCCTGAAACAAACACTCGCTGTCTGAAAACTACGTCCTTATGGAAATACTTCCATATGACTGTGAGCAACAGAATCTTCCGATAAACATACAAATGGAGTTTTATTAATCTAATGTGTTTTATATAACCAAACTTAAATAACCTAACTATTTAATTACGGAGATGCCTCACCTCCAAATCTGAAAGAAAAATGTATCCTTAATTATAATGGGAGTGAAATGGAGTTTGAGTGGACATACTCTGAAATCTGAAAGAATTTCCAAAAACATTTGTATTATTTTCTAGGAGTGTGACATCACTGCATGCTAAACTGAACATTATGTGGATGGGCTTGGGTGTCCTGACTTGTGTAGCTCAGGTGGAAAGAGCAGTCGTCTACTAAACAGGAGGTTGGCAGTTCAATTCCCCTGACTACATGTCGAAGTGTTGGCCCATATTTGGCCTTGACTGACGGCGTTGACCATGACCACCTGATGAAATGTTCTTGCTATATGGGACAGTATGATTCAGAAACAGAAACCATACAAACTGAATAATTTACAGTAGTGACATCACGATGACATCATAAACCGTGTGTGGGCTGATGGGAAATGTGTGTTTTTGTGGAGTCTGTCGGTGTGTTAGAAGACCAACAGCGTGCCGTCATCAGCTCTCTGCAGTACCTCAAAGCTCTGGTGGACAGACTGGGAGTGGACAAGCCCGGAGGGGACAAATTTGTCATGGACCAGTCTGTGGTGAGTGGCTTGCTGGGCGGTGCCTCGGGAGGAGTCTTGGAGGCGGTCCACGCTCTGGTTCAGCTGGAGCCACGCCTCTACAACAGGTCGGTTCTTCATGGTGATCTCAGATAATCGACTTCCGTGGGTCTGCTGTGTCCTCACCTGTCTGTCCCCCCTGCAGTAAGACCATCTCTGCCTGTCTCACTCGTCTCTACCAGTCTCTGGCTCAGCTGATACGCTGGGCCGATCAGGTAGTGATACTGCAGGCCATCTCCCACAACAGTGAAGAGTCCACAGAAAGTGCTACCTCGGTGATCAGGGCAGTCCTGGACGGTGTCAAGGTGAGGACCGTGATTGTCTTCCTTTTTATTTTCAGAAATGAGATGGACAATGAGAAATCTGTTTTATCTGTTTTCTTCCCGTTTCCGCTGCTGTCCCTTTCTTTTCTGTCACATGGTCTCAGTGGAAACTGTCAGAAACCAGCTGAAGCTTAACAACGCGCCAGATGTTATTCAATCCTCTCTTTGTAGTGGACTCTCATGAGCTTTAAGCTCTTCCTGATCATTAAGTCACTTTAGTCTTTCTTGTTTCCAATTCAGTTCAGCTCAATCAAATTCATACAGCAGATAATTAAAGTAATTTCCATGCATTACAGATACAGTCCCTTCAAATACATCCACTTTAATTGTAATCCAATTATAATCAGATTCTGTCCTATTTACAGTATGGCAATGCAAGGCAAGATTATTTGTATAGCACATTTCATGTACAAGACAATTCAAAGATCTTTATATAAAACATTAAAAGCTTTACACTGGGGTGCAGGAAGCATTAAGTGCATTAAAACAAACTTTAAGAAGAATTAAAAGAAATTAAATAAAAACAGAAAAAAGCTTGAATGAAATAGATTGTTAACCTGGATTTAAAACTGCTGAGTTTCA
>JAOXYM010000012.1:29557710-29569636 GCA_028567055.1 Leptatherina wallacei | reverse complement strand
ACAAATAAAGATGAATTGAATTGAATTGAATTGAATTGAATTGAATTGAATTGAATTGAATTGAATTGAATTAAATTAAATTAAGAAAAAGATTCAAACACGGGACTTAACAGACAGGAGACAGGCAGGTGTCAGTGCTTGATCTGAAACTAATAAAAAGATCTTCTACAGCAGAAGAACCAATAAACTTTACAACAAAAACTAAACAGGTTGCATATCTGATGCGGGGATGAAATAGTGACAAGAATCTGGCAGTGAATGAAAGGTTCTTGTTTCCTGTGAAAAAAGAACAGGAAGTAAACTCAATGAAGGCACATGAACACATGAAGGCCTCTTCTGCGCCCACTACAGCCAACAGAGAGGAAATGTGATGCATATGACTGTTTCCACATCAAGACCAATATCTTTATCAAATCTTACCTGAAGCAGATCACCATGTCAGTTAGCCAGAGACTCTGTTGTTGTTCTTGACTCAGTTGGATCAGGTCTCTGGTTCTGTTGCACGACTCATTCAGTCTGAACCTAAAACAGTGTTTTAACTTTGTGTCTTGTTCACAGAGGATGATCCAGACTACGACTTCCTTCACACAGACCTGTCCTCCTCCGAGACACTCCCCCCTCTTCCTGCATCCTCCTGTCTGCCCCCCGCTCTCCCGGAGAAGAGACGACGCAGCTCTGCAGGTGAGGACACATCTGACCCAACCTGTCTCTCTGTCCATTTTTCAGTCTGACTGTCTGTCTTCTTAAACCAGGAATTACCAGCTCTCAGACCCTATCCTCCTTTGGATTTGATTCCACCCCAAAGGACCTGGTCCCTGCAGAGAGTAAAGATGTCACAGTTCCTGATGAACCAGCATCCTCGCCTCTGTCCCCCAGCAAGACGCCTCCACCCCTCCCTGAAAAGAAACGGCACAGTGAGCAAAAACATAGCTGCTGATTGATGAGCAATCAAAATATCATTAAACCTTAATTAAGCAATTTGCCTGTCTACATTTCTACCCTTGTATCTGTCCACCTGTCAACCTGTCTTTGTCTTCCTGCGGATCTGTCTACAATTCTACCCGTGTATCTGTTGACCTGTCTACATGTCTATCTGTTGGCCCACTTGTCTGTGTTTCAACCTATCTACCTGTCATCTTGTCTACCTGTCTGTCCGTCCTCAGTCCATCAGTATCTGCAGATCTGTTCGTCGTACAGTGATCAGTCTCCAGTCCTATTCTATCAGAAGCCACCGGCTTTCAGTCAGAGATACAAGAACAAACAACGAGACTTGGACGCTGCACGCCAGACATGTAACACTCACTTGGAAACAAACTTCGCCACCTCACCTGAGCACCTTCCTGCTCCTGCTCTACCACCAAAGAAAAAACAGCAGGTGAATGAAGGAACATGGAATTTTGTGTGTGCGTGTGTGTGTGTGTGTGAAATGACATGAAAAAGCCAATTTTAGTTTGTCAGGAGTCTAAAAACCTGAGATTAAACTTACCCGTTCAGTTTCCCTAATTTCCTGCAATTTTATTTCTCATCAGGATTCAACAAACACACTGACTGAAGAGTGTCAGAGAGAAGACAGGTTAAACACCACGCACTCACCTGGAAATTTACCTGTGCAAACATATATACACTCATGCACACGCATGTACACACATATACTTGCATACACACCTATAGACTCTCACAGCCTGTTTCCTCTACTCTGCAGTTCACAGAGTGACCAGCAGGAGGCGAAGCTCAGCCAGAAGAGCAGTAAGGAGAAACAGGAGGAGGTGTTACTGACCAACCAGCAGGAAATCCTGGACAAAATCACCATGAAGTCAGAGGTAAAGCCTCACCCTCTCACCTGTTTACCTCATGTCATTAATCACACCTGTGTCCTGACTCTAACTTCTGTCTTCTCAGGAGGAGGAGGGGCCAGATGTTAAAGCAGCCTCCCCTGATATCCTATTGGTCCACGCTACAGAATGCATCAGCACTGGTCAGATTCATGCACATCATTACATGCAGCAGGGAAGACCAATCACAGGTGTTCTGATCCTTGTTGGCCATTGTCAAACATGTGTGTGTTTGTGTGTGTTTGTGTTTGCAGAGCAGGACCTGTATCGTGAGGCCTTCCTCTGCACTTATAGGAGCTTCATCAACCCCCGTGACATCATCAGCAAACTGCAACACAGATATCCTGAAATACCCCTCCTGCATTGACATCTCAAACACCTTATTGAAGTTTCCGTGAGAGCATTGTTTTATTTGCACTCCAAAAAACATGAGTATCAGGCACAGATCCGAATCAAAAAAGAAGCTCTCATATTCTTCTGATTGTTTACCTATTTACACAATGTCTGAAAGCAATGTTGAATAGGACTGTTGATTAGTTTTAACTAGGTGAAGCTGAGGAATTGACGTGTGGAAAATGACACAAAAACACAGAGAAAAAAACACAGGACTGGGCATGAAGAGGTAGGGCTGGTCTCTCCAGTCTGTGGGTAAGATATCCGCCCGCAATGTGAACATGATGAATACAGATTTCGCTGTTAAAAACATTTCCTCCGCAGTGTCTGACCTCAGCACTCGTTACATGATAGACTGTCTGATTTGCAGGTTTACGTTGGTTTAGAAAGCCCAGACTTAAATTCTTATAAATTCCTGGAGAAAAACATGGAGCAGGTTATCAGAAACAATCACAACAAGTAATCATATTTATAGGAAAACTAAGAATATTTTCTGTACTTGGTGATCTTCAGTCCTTATATGTCCTTTGGATGAGACCCTAGCCTTAGGATGCAATTTGTTGCCCAGCTTAAACTGTGAAAGCAAACCTGGAGAGTCTGGTCCTTTTACGTTTATTTAGGACTTTGGTACCAGTTTCTGTTCTGTGTAGCAGAAGGTTAAGGCAGTACGAGTCCATTAGAACATGTTTTTATTAAGTTCTGAGTTCTTTCACTTGTTTCATCTCACCTGAGCACATGTTTTTTTATTTACATAAATGCCTGGAACCCAAAGTGAGTCTGTGTGTTGATCCAGATTGTTTGTAGTGAGTCTTTAACCTTCAGCACATACAGACATCTGTGTGAACAACGGGAACCTGCAGACTTAAAAGCTGCCAAAAACACCTTTCAGCTGCTGGTCAGAGTGGTGGAAGACCTCAGGTGAGAAACAAAGACAAAAAACAAACAAAAACTTTCAGGAAGGATTCATGTTCATTTCTACTAGACAATCACTCACTAAACTGAGTCATAACCATCAAGACTCCAAATTTCGTCAAAATTAAGGAAAATAATCTGAGTAAAAACCACAGAGTCCAATCTAAAGGCTGTTACATACTCCACAAAAACAGAGAACTTTGTTCTTGTTCTTGAAGTGGCAAGAGCAAAAAGATGTCAATTTTTTGTAGCAGTCATAATTTTGAAGTTCTTGCAGCTTGTTCTCGTTAAATTATCCGGGTAGGAGGTTTTTTTTTCTGACAGTTGAGGTACTGTCACTATGCCTCCGATTGATTATGCTCCCTGGCTACTCATCTACAGGGATATCCCTTTGGCTGACTGGTCAGCTTGTGTGACTCTTACCTGAGAGGCAAGGGGTTCAAACCCTGCCCGGGCACTCCTTTGCCGTGCCACATTTTTATGCGGTTTATGAGAACTGTTGTTTTATTAGTTAGAAATTTGAATAATCTTTTCTGCTTTTCACTGATGTGAAAGATTCAACAAGGTTTGATTAATAATTATGTGGAAGTATGGAAAAGCTATCCAACACATGTAGCATACGGTAAATGGTCTGTACTTTTATTGCGCTTTTCTAGTCATATGATGACCACTCAAAGGGCTTTTGCACTACATGTCCTATTCACCCAATCACACAGAACTTCTATTGGCTTAACTTTCAATAAGTATTCAAAACCCGATGGACGGGAAGCAACATGGGGTTCAGTGTTTTGCCCAAAGACACTTAGGCTAGGGAAGCCAGGAATCGATTCACTGACCTTCCGGTCGGTAAATGACGGATCTTCTACGGCCGCCTGTAGCTCAGGTAGAAGAGAAGGACACTGCCTGTCCATGTCTTTACAGCTAAAGACTTGGACATCACTCCGTCACAGACAAAGTTTCTCAGGAAGTGTGAGATAACTGGGCCAAAACTAACATTGTTCTTCTTCTTGCCACTTCAAAAACAAAGTTTTCTGTTCTTGCGGAGTATGTGACAAGCTTTAGTCAAAACCTGGACTATCCAATCTAAATCAAACCACTAAAAGTCCAAACTTAGTCAAGTCCCATTTCACTGACTCTGAGGTATCTGAACCAGGTCCAGGATCTGGTGTGAAATCAGGAGGACTTAGAGAACATGTCACACACTGCATGTTCATTAGTGTGTGTGACTTTGGGGTGTGTGTAGTGCTGTAGAGTTGGAATCGGATTTGCTGCTGCTGCTGATGGACCTGGTGTCCAGCCTTCTGATTGGTGGAAAGCTGGGACCGGCCCACCTGCTACACTCCAACATCCTGTCTAAGATGGAGAAGAAGTGGCAACTGATTGGCTCTCATCAGTCGCTCCGTCCACTTGCTGCAAAGGGTGTGGCTGCCAGGTAACAATTGTCGCCTGATTGGATGAGAGTACCACATGTTGGGCTGCTATTGGCCAGTATTTCACCTGTCCTTTCATACATCTGACAGACCAGGAACTCTGCTGGACTTCGGGAGTCAGGATTTAGCCGAACAGCTGACTCTGCTGGACTCGGAACTCTTCTACAAGACTGAGGTACACAACTTTCTGTGCCTCACTCGTCAGGTGTACCTGTGTTTCTCACCTGTTGGTCCAACACTTGTCTGTTTCACATCAGTCCATCACCTTTCTGTCTCACTTTTTGATCTCACCTCTGTGTCTCACTCATCTGTCTTGTTAGTCTAAATCTCACCTGTCGTCTTATCTATGTAGCTTCCAGAGGTGTTGCTGTGGTCCAAAGAGCAGAACGAGGAGAAGAGTCCGAACCTGACAGCGTTCACTCAGCACTTCAACAACGTCTCCTTCTGGTAAAAAACTGAGCCAGTGACTGATAGTGTCCACCAGGCACTGTCCTGAATGTTTTACATGTTTCCTACTTCTCAACAACTGGCTCAAATGAACAGGTCTACAGGAGACTCTTTCAGATCTTGATGATTACTTCAATCAGATGTGTTGAAGCAGGGAGCCATCAAGCATAAAGCAGAAGAAGACCCTCTTCTTTACCTGATTAATCAGAATTCTGCTATCAGATAGACCAACATGAAGCTTTTCTGAGATTTACACACAGTTAAAATGTCTGGACTTCGAAAGTCCTGACAGAAACAGATTTTTAATCACTACTGATGAGCTGATCAATCACCTGTGTGTGACTTCAGGGTTCGGTCAGTCATCATCCTTCAGGACAAACCTCAGGACAGAGAGAAGCTCCTGCTGAAGTTCCTAAAGATCATGAAGGTAAATCCATGGTGGTGGTGATGATGATGATGAAGATGACAATGATGTGTTTGCAGGCATTTAGCAACAGAAAGATGTCTTTTTGACTGCTTTACATTATATTTTACATTTAGATAAATCTGCTTTTAGAAGTTGTGGTGGATCACCGCATCCTGATGTCGGTCTGTCAGAAAAGTATTCCTGCTCTTTGCAGAGGCTTGTAATGTTGATAAGTTTGGATGTCTCTGCTCAAGTGAAGGTGACCTTCCTGTGGAATTCTCCTCGTCATATTGCCTCATGTCTACAGGTTTTCTGTGAAATTGGTCTTCCCTGTTCTCACCTGTTTTGTGTTTTTCTACTGTGTTTCTGCAGCATCTGCGGAAACTGAATAACTTCAACTCATATCTATCCATTCTGTCAGCATTGGACTCTGCCCCCCTGCGACGCCTTGAATGGCAAAAAAGCACCTCAGAGGTCGGTTTGGGATCATTGGTTTCATTAAGTCTTTGGTCAGCTTGTAATAGTTCCTTTAAGGTGTTTTCTTTTGGTTTGTTCTCAGACTCTGGAGGAGTTCAGCTCTTTGATAGACAGCTCATCTTCTTTCAGAGCCTACAGAACCGCTCTGGCTGAGGTGGAGCCTCCCTGTATACCTTACTTGTAAGTCAATGACCATATACAGTCAGATCTGTAAATGTTTGTTATTTTAGCTGTTCAACAAAACCTTTTGAAGATACAGTTAATTAATCAACATGGGCTTAAAGACACACTCTTTAACTTTTCAACCTTAAAACTGTGGTGCTGGCTAGTTTGATGACACATTGACATCTGTTTTGTCCGTTTCATGTATGCATGACGTGTCAGCTGAGTTTTGCTTTTCGCATGTGTCATGCGCTAGTAAGCACATTTAAACAATCCGGCCATTTTAAACTTGCACTGTGGCAGATTCAGCAAAAAAATTTTAGAAGACATTATCGGAGGAAGAGAGGAAACAAAAAGTGAGTCAGAGACAGAACAAGACATAAGACGAGAGATAAGATAAGACTGTTTATTATTGTCTGGAGAGTGCTCAAAGTACAGGAAGGATGCAAGAAGGATGCCGAATTAGATGTCGATAAGGGGCGCATCACTGAGAAAATGGCAAAGTTAAGAAGTGCATCTTTACGGTGCAGACTCTCAGCTTTAATTTAAGAGTATTCACATCCAAATTGGAGGAAAGGTTTCGGAATTACAGGTCTTTAAAGGCCCACTATATAACTTTTCAACCTTAAAAGTCGGCTTTCCGGACTCGTTTGATGGCAAGAGATTAGAAAGAGTTGAGAAAAGACAGTTTTTTACTGTCTGGAGAGAGCTCACACTACAGGTAGGATCCAAGATGGATACCGAATTAGCTGTCGATAAGGGGCACGTCGCTGAGAAAATAGCATAAGTTATAGTGGGTCTTTAATATGTAGCTGCCTCTTTTTCCAGGGTCCATGGGGATTCTGGGCTATCCCCTCATTAATCTATCATCAATCAAGCAGATAAAAGATCTGGAGCCGATACCAGCTGTGTTACTTGCATTTGGAAGCTGTAGCTGTAAAGTCACAACATGCAGTCAAAGGGGTTCTCAATGGAAACAAACCATCTTAAGGTTGGAAAACAGAAGAAATCCATCAAAGAGATAGAAGAGATGTTAGGAGTACCCAAATCAACATTTTGGTACATACATACAAAAGCACACTGGTTACCTTACCATAAGGCCTGGACGTCCATGGAAGACAAGAGGTGGATGTTTGCAGGGTCCTCTCCATAGTGACATCCACCCAAGTGAAGAACACCCTCCAGAGAGGTGTATCAGTATCTGAATTTACCGTGAAGAGAAGACTTCATGAAGACAAATACAGAGGGATCACCACAAGGTGCAAACCATTAATCAGCCTCAAGAATAGAGAGTCCAGATTAAACTTTACCAACAAGCATCTAAAGAAGCCGACTCAGATCCAAGGACACCATATCTTCTGTAAAACACGGCAGAGACAGTTAGCTGGCATGGCCATGCATGGCTTCCAATAGCTCTGGGTCACTGGTGTTTATTGAGGATGTGACAGCAGACAGAAGTAGTCGGACGAAATCTAAACTTATAGGGATTTACTTTCTGCTCAAGCTCAGCAAAGTTGATTGGAAGTAATGTCACAGTACAGATGCACAATGACCCATAACATACTGTGAAAGCAACCCAGGAGTTGTTTAAGGCAAACAAGTGGAATATTCTTACATGGCTGAGTCAGTCATCAGATCTCAACACGATTGACCATGAATTCCACTTGCTTAAGACAATACTTAACGCAGAAACACAGACCGGCAGCAAATGAAGGTCAGGCAAGGATTTGAATGGGCAGTAAAGGTCAGTAAAGGTCAGGCAAAGGATCACAAAGGTGAAACCTAAAGTGTGTCTCGATACGTAAGTGCACTGGATTGTAGTAGGTACTGAACGTCTGCTAAACCGGATAGAAACTGCTAACATTCACTGTCCTAACTCTGCTGAGTTAGTATAAGTCCCGCGTCTTCCTCTATGTCTGCAATATGGCGTCTGTTTAGTGCAAGTAGTGTCCATCGTTTCGCACTGGATTTTTGGCCCTTTTAGGAGTTTTAAGAGTTTTTGCTTAAATGTTGGTGTGAACGCACTATGTACTTAAATGCATAGTGTTCTAGTGCATTTTTTTAACACTAATGTTAATTGGCCAATTAATTTTGAGCCCTGAAATGAGGAGACTTTGCATTAAAATGGTTACAATTCCTAAATGCTCCATATGATATTTTTGTTCACACCCTTGAATTAAACCTGAAAGTCTGAACTTCAATTACATCTCAGTTGTTTCATTTCAAACACAATATGGTGGCATACAGAGCCCAGCATGAATATTTCTGGTCCTAACTGTGTTTGTGTGTGTCAATAACCAAATAACCACGTGTATAACCTACCTATAGGTCAATAACCACAATACCTGTTGTCAGATAGTACCCTGTTACCCCACCAAACACCTGTCTCTGTCTGTCTTTTTTCAGAGGTTTGATTCTTCAGGACCTGACCTTTGTCCACCTGGGGAACCCTGACAACCTGATTAATTCACAGGGTTCAAAAGTGAACTTTTCCAAACGCTGGCAGCAGTTCAACATTCTGGACACTCTGAGGAGCTACCAACAAGTGTCAGTTACCTGGAGTACCGTTAGTGGTATTTACTGAAGTATTACTGTGTACTGAGTGTTTTCTGTCTGCAGGCGCTACTCTCTGCAGCCTGATGATGACATCATATCGTTCTTCAATGACTTCGGCGATCACCTGGCAGAAGAGGCTCTGTGGGAGCTCTCCCTCAGGATCCGCCCAAGGAATGCCCCTCGAGTCAGTCAGAGATGAGGTGGAATAGCAGCATGTCTTTCATCTGCCAACCAATCATGGACCAACAGCAGACCACTGTGGTCATCAAACTTGGACACTGACTGGTTTAACTTGTGTTAACATAGACAGCCACAAGGCTAACCTGCACAGAATAAGGTGGAAAAACGTGGTGTTAACCTGAACTGAACTGCTACCACACTGGATTGGTGCTCAAACAGGGACAGTCGGGGAAAGCTTTATCTTAACTTTTGCTAATCAGGGTGATGCAATATCGGGACTACTCTTAACCCTATTCTTCAAGCAAAAACAGACAAGCCTATAGTGCAAAGAAATATTAGCCTGGAGCTAGGTGTTATCAACTTTTTTTCCCTTGCACAAGTCTCATCACACATTCATCTTAACCACAAGAGGCTCATCTCATTTGTTTAATTCCAGCCTTCTTGTATCCCCCATCCTCCTGTCCATGGTTTGGAAATCCTTGACACCAAAATATCTAGAAGGATGTCTCAATCCCAAGAATGCGTTGGTTAATGAAACCAGCGTTGAAGGAAGATCAAACTATGATAAAACCTTTATTCAGACATAAATTGTATCTATGTATGTAGAAGTGTTCATTTTTAATTTGTATCTTATCTTTTGATTATCACTTAAACTAATCCTAATACCGGTCATCAGCTCAGTCATCAACGATGTGTTCTGACTCTAGATGTGCCCAGGTTGATTTAAAAGGGTGGAGGTGACGGTAGAGGACCAATTATAGTTGTTTTCTTCATGACAGATGAAAATCAACACAGCTCCTGCAGCTAAAGCAGGAAGGAAAGATGAGAAAAAGTAAAAAAAAATTTTTTTTAAAAAAAGATCAACAATCTGATTGCTGCCAAATCATTAAAGTAAGAGGAGATCTAACAATTAACCACTGTGTGTTTTATTAAAGTAGTGTGCTGCAGGTGTGTTGTTGAGGAGTATGAGAAAGATGCATCAGTCTGAAACTGATGAAACTAAATACTGGATGTTGAAATAATCTCTGCAATTGATTTTTTTAAAACCTAGAAAAGCCAATAAAAGCAACTTTTTATAATACACTGTAGGAAAAGATGGCAGGAAATATCTTGTAGATCAGTTTGAGATTTTTCTGTAGTTTGCAGGAAGAAACTTTAGACTAATCAGTTTTCCCTTCTGTGAAAAACCCTAGCCCTCGTTACATCCGTGTCTTTTTAAACTTTTCATTTTAGAGATCTGATTGGTCAGGAGGCAGAGCTTTCACTTGTGTTCATTTTTTATCTCAGAGCCGAACCTGCTCCGGAGCAGAAGAGGCTTAAAGTACCTGTTGCCGTGTGTTACCTGGCCCAAATCTCATTCTCATTCTGGTCATGTCCATGGTGATCCTTATGTCAGCTGCCCACAGCTTCCTGGTCACCTGTAGAGGTCAGGCGAGTTCCGCCAGTAAAGATGGAGATCATGTTGCCAGACATCTACATGATGTTGTTTGAACTTACCTTCCTGGTAGAGTCCATCTTCAGGATGGAGCAAAAGATGGAGGTCGCCTTTGCCCTTTGCTCTGGTGAAGGATTAGTACTACTACTGCTTGGTATATTTGGAGGTTCAGAATGGGAAGGCAACCTGCTTCAGGTCTGAAAGTACCTCAGGATGCTTGTCTTCCACCAAGAAGAAACAAAGACTTCTGGAACTGCTGCAGGAAAAACCCAACAAACATGATTAGACATGGGGAAAAACATTTTCCCTTAAAGATGCACAACGTTAAAGCTCTGTGCTCCTGACTTGTTTTGATGGCACACTTAGATTTGTTATGTACATTCCTGGAGCTGTTGTTGCCCTGTCACATCCCAAGGCTGCAAAACCACACCAAACTTTTTCTTCCAAACTTATTCATCACATGTTAGAAACTGGACATCAACACAATGGACGTATCGAACGTGCACCATGGCTGATTCAGCAAAGATATTATCGGAAAAAGAGAGGAACGAAAGAAAGTGATAAGAGATAAGACAAGAGTCAACATCAGACTGATGTTTACAGCTGGACAGAACTAAGAAAAAAGACTGAATTAACCTTCATTAGAGAGCGTTTCCAATGTCCAGAGCCATTATCCAAGATGAAACATCCAAGCTCCAAGAATACACCAGGAAGATGGCCCCAAGGGATGAAGCATTTAGTGAATGTCTCAGGCAGTGGAAACTGGAGGAGAAGGAGTTGGAGGAATCATCATGGGAGGAAAAACCCCTGCATGGGATGTCCTCTGACAAATAGCTGATGTGGTGGATATGAGCAAGTCCTACCAGAGGGCTAAACTGAAGGACAGAACAGAGGTATGAATCATGGTAGAACAGGAGCAAGCCTAGAGCACCAGGGCCCTGTTGTTCAAAAGATTTAAACCAGATAAAAGTTATCTGGGCCCAGTATTTCAAACACAAACCACCAGGATTAATCCAGTGAATTGGATTTTTTCCAAATTCAATCAGAAATTAGGTATTTCAATCCAGATTTTATCCTGAAGATTTAAATCCAGATTTGTAAATCCAACCCTACCTTTGATCCAGATTTTTTGCTCTTTGGGGTATTTCAAGATTTTGGACCCAAATCTGGATAATTTTGATCCAATAAACAGGGATTAAGATAAGGCCACCCCATAGGTGGATCTTGTGTAAAATAAATGAGGTTCACAATTGCAGTCAGTAACTACACATATTTCACTCTGTTCATGTTGAGTAAATAAGTGTCATGATTACGCAATATTTCTTTAAAATAGTGTTTCAGACACATCATATGACATCATGTGCCAAATTCACTACAAAAATGCAACATAGGGTACTTATTTCCATGAAGTAAATATTTTTTTCTTGAAGCAGCTTTTTTCACTTTAAAGATTTGAAGTGTGTAACCAAAGTTTTTAAATTGCACCCATACACAACATTTCATGTTCCAGTAATCCCACTGTACACAAATTAAGACTTTATTGTAATTGCCATTCAATTGTAGAATAAATAAACTAAATATGCACATAGCCCAGAATTTAATGACCGTTGATGCAGACAAATCCATGCAAAGTTCCCTTTCTCCTTTTTGTCACTGAGTAAACAATATAGATCTGATGAATTTTACACCTTAAATA
>JAOXYM010000012.1:29504417-29515583 GCA_028567055.1 Leptatherina wallacei | reverse complement strand
ATTTTTATTACTGTCTGAGTCTGTTGTTATTTTGAGACAGTATTAGTTTGTTCTTTCTTTGTTTATGGTGTGTGTTTTGGTTAATGAGTTTTCTTAGGGGACCTTTTTATCCCTTCACCTTTTGTTACCCCTTATTGTGTTTTTGAGGCAGACTTTGGTCCTGTTGTTGTCAATAGTTTTGATGATTGTGGGATTTAAATAAATCTTAATTGTACAATACTGGTATCAGTTTGTTAATGTTGCCACCTCCTTGTTGCCCTAGACAAAATTCAACTGGGGTCGTAACAATGACGTCATCGTCTAATTTGCATATTCAGCCTGGTGCATATTGTAACGGACGCTCCAGCATTGAGGAATAAGGCAAAAATGATTAAAAACACCTTAAATATGTTTAGAGCAGAAAAAAGACACTTTCTTCTATCGATAATTTCTTTATTTAGTTTAGATTAATTAGGGGCCTACAACATGTTAGAATACTTTAACTGTTTAAATGTTTTTTCCCTCACTCTTTATTAATAATCATCCATATCAAACAGTTAACCAGGGCAGAATCAGCCAGCAGCAGCTTTGCACATTTCATTCTCAGTCTGAACATGGAGCACAGATGAACATCTCCTGTTTTGACTGCAGCTCAGAGCTGCTGCTGCGTGAGGAGGCCATGCCGTGCCGTTTTTCTTTTTTTTACTGTCTATGGTCGGTTCAGACAGCCCTGCAATGCTCAAAGAAATGGGACTGCATCCACTAGTTCCTTTAGAAAGGGACTGTTTTCCCGGTTCCCGTTCTGCATGCAGGCGTTACTGCTTTAAATTCTTTAAAGTGATCATATGAAGAAGCCAAAGCAGAGCTGCCTGCATGCTTCGCTCTGTGATGACTCATGCACGGTACAACTGTGGTGGATGGTGTTGCCAGATTTGGTGTTTCCCCCCTAATTTTTAAGGCAATTTTTACAGTGTGTTTTAGCAGGATTTTGCCTGGAGGCTCCATAGAAATCTGGCACTCTCTTGAACAGAGTTGAACTGTGAAAGACGCCGTTCACGAGTGCCACAATGAACTCGTTCACAATACAGTCCGTTCAGTTCCTGTTCATCATAAATATGAACAAGTTCAATGAACGATCGTTCATTGAACTTGTTCATGCACAACACTGTCGATGGGCCAGACGTCTTTTTTTTCTAGCCAACGATTCTCTCGCAGAATGAAGGTCTGGGCACTTTGATGGTCCAGATGTTTTATTTATTTTTCTGCTACTATTCTATTGCAGAATGAAGGTCTAGGCTGCCTCGTTCGATAGTTTTTATATGAATATAGATATAAAAGAAGGAACTGAAACAGTACACGAGTATGGAGCAACATTTTGTTGTCCCGCAACGTCCCAACCAGCAGTGGTTCAGGGTCCATAAACGTTAAATCTATGTCCTTCGGATGCCTCTATGATGGACATGCCAGTATCTCTATCACATTTAACCATCAACGCCGATTTCTGGTAATAATATATCAGCTGCGGCCGACCGAGCTGCAGGTGCTGCGGCCAGAGCCGGTTACCTTGGCAACGCTCAACAAGAGATGTTAAATAGTCCGCTCAGCTGCTTCTTGTGAAAAACGTACGATTCTAATGGTAAAAACAACGTTAACGTATTAATAATCGATTTAATATTTATTTCCTTCGTGAGTGACCATGGTATAAGCGGGATAATGCCGTTCCAGGTGTCCTTAATCTCTGTGGATTTTCTAAAACAAATCAGCAATGTGGCTGCAGAATCAATGATGTAAACAGTTATCAGAGCTGGATGTCACTTTTGCCTGAAGTGTAAAGGAAGTCAAATATCCGGAAACAATCTGACCGATCTCAAGGGAGTACTTACGCGTAGCTGAGTTCTCGTAGCCAGGGTGCACATCAGGTCTGGAAGAGGTCTGGAAGGCTCTGCGGACCTACGCGGAGCACACAGCGGTGACACCTTAATCCTTCTGACACAGACGCAGCGCGAATAGAAATTCATGAAGATTCATGTATAGAACAAATATTCCACTACTGTCTTGAAGCTAACAACTGTGTGCAATAGTTGGTGTTAGCATCATACCTTGGAACAAACAGCAGTTTTTTTTTCGAAATTTCAATGGATTAAGCTCCAAGTGAGGACTTCCACACTGTTTAATCCATGTATGATTGAGAATAAATTGGATTTGGAAGCCTGTGAGAAGAGAATTAGATTGCTTGAACTGGAGTTGGTGTTCCAGGCACCACAGAAAATGTCCTGAATAAAAAGGTCACTATGAGGCTCCATTTGCTGGATCAGAAATGGAAACCTTTTATTTGTAAAGCCTATGGATACCAGGGAGATCTCCATTTGTACCAAGGTACATTCTGTGTACAATGAGGAGACAGTGTTCTGCTGGCAGAAGGCTAAGAATGGGCAACATCAGTGGACTCCCATCCCCAGACCAACAGCTGTGAGTGAGCGCAATTGGATGGGAGGGGTGGACACATCATACCATATGTGCTAGCCAACAGCAAAGTCCTAAAACACAGCAGCAATTCCAGGAGGAGCTTGCTGCAATTTTTCTTAGAGTCCCACTGAGTGGCAGGCCACAGAAGACCCCTCTGACAATCACTTCACACGAGCCACGGAAAGGTGAGGTCACTAAGAGCCATTAAAGGGAGATGGCAATCTGGCTTTTATTACAAAAACTGGCAGAAAAATCAAGAACAAAAAGGCCAGGAATGGCACTTTTTTTGTACAATTGTTAAATACTTCATGTGAAATTGTTGATTCATGTCAGTTTTTGTGCTGTTATAAACATGAAAAATCCAAATCTGTTTGTTTGGATGACGACTATCAAAAACATTCTTCTAACTTGTTTACGGGCAAAAATTTACATGCTTTTTGAAAATAATCATTTGAAACAGGTTGTTCCAAGCATTTCATGTCTGGACACTTACGTGTGCAAGTAGCCAAAGTAGACTACTATGTGAGGGCAGGATGGCCCCTCATGTATGGTGGGCATCACAGGCAACCACGCTGATGGATTTTGGAGATCCTGAGCCAAGCCATCCAACCAATCTGGCTACCCTGCGGAAAGCAAAACAAGAGAAAAATGACTTGAAACTGGATGACAAAGATTCCATTATGTCACTGCAGTAGTTAAAATATAGCAGCCCACAGTGGTAGCATCAAATACATCTGCCACTACTGGAGTCAAACACAAATGTACATTTTGTGCTTTGATGCAACTGGGTCAGTGGTGGAAACAACTGATGAAACCATATGGCTCATCTGGCCACATATTCCTTGCCTGTGGGCAGCATAACTGTACTCCTGGTTGACATCGCCCAGGCTGCTCATGATTGAGAGGGTCTTGGAGCAGGAAAGAGCTCTTCCTAAAGTTCTGTCTGCAGACAAGAAAACCAAACCTCTAATCCTTACCTGGCAGGACATAGAGGTACTGGAGACGGTCCTGAAACCACTTCAGGTTCTCCCTGATGCGCTCTCAGGTGAGGACTATGTAACCCTCTCATATGTCAGGCCTGTGGGGAAAGTTAGCTGTCTAAGTCCATCAAGACCAGAATTGTGGATTACCTCAATGACAAATATGCTGACCAAACCACCAGTCACCTATTGGACAGTAGGACATTTAATCTTTTTTGGATCCACGATTTAGGTCCATTACATGCCAAGGGAAAAAATGGATGCACTTAAATATGAATTTAACTTGGAAACAGAGTCTCTGGTGGGTGATCAAGACAGATTTGTGCTTGAGCTGCCTGACCCAACTATCCCTGAGCCTGCAAACAAAGGAGAAACCTCAGTGGCAGTTCAACCTGAAGCTAAGAAGAAGAAATCCCTGGCAGAACCCCATTCACACTGAGGGAGGCAATAGAAAATGAACTGTCTAGCTATCTGCAGTCAGTTTGTGTAAAGAATGATGCAGACCCACTCAAATGGTGGAAGGAACATGAAGTTGCCTGTCAGGTCTGAGCTGCTTGGCGAAGAAGTACCTGTGTGTACCTGCCACCAGCTGCCCTCCAGAGAGGGTCTTCAGGTGCAGTGGGAACATTGTAACCTGCCACAGGGCATCCCTAAAACCAGACATTGTTGACAGACTTGTATTCCTGGCCCAAAATATGTAGAAGCAAACAAGACATCAGGCAAACTACTGTTATTGTGCACCTCTTAGTTTGATTGTTATTTTAGATGTGCACCAAGACAAAAGATGCACTGATTGGGAAGTTGAGGTTTGCTGTTCTTTCCCTAGCCTGTTTACATGTTCAATCATTTGCACAAAACAGCAGAACACACAAGAGGAAGATTTCTTAGTAGAGACAGAACTTGGCTTCAAAAGCAAGCTAACCTGTTGTTTTGTTCAGTAACTTTTATTTTGGTATTTTGCACAACAGTATTTTTTATAATTGAAAAGTGTTTTTCAATATTTTTGTATTAGGAATTTGATAAACAGCTACTGTATTTTTAGTCAACTGTTTTCATATATGTGCTGTTTATCCTTAACCCTCTGGGGACTACCGACGCCCCGGTGCGTCCAGATCGGATATCCGATTTAAGACGACCTAGCAGCAAGACGCAGCCACATAGCGTCTCCATTCCAACTTCAGTCAACAGTCCAGACTTCAAACACCAGTTATTAAATAGTGTTGTTTGACCAAGTCAAACCAGTTATGATAGAAACTATACGGCACACTTTTCTTGTATATTTGATGCAGAAAAAAACGGTAAAAACAGACTTTTCTAGCGAACATGCTAGCAAGCAGAAACTCCCAAATACTTCTAGCAGCAGTGCTCCCTATTGGTGGAAAAAGCACGACATCAACCAATCAAAAAATTGTCAACTAATACATGTCATTTAGTTGCTAGGGGGAAGTTGTGGGAGTGACAGTGAAATGAGAGGCAGAAATAGTAATAGCAAGTATGGAGATTTGACAGATTTGTGACATTTATTGTGTTTGAAGTGTAAAGTTATTGTGTTTAGAATAATATTTTTTTTTGGGGGGGGGGTTGTGTAAAAACAATGAGGAAATTTGTGAATGTGGAGCAGGAAGTCCAGCTCTGATTTTGAAAGAGCATTGTTGTACAAAACCCCCCGACTGGGGTAATGCTTGCATTTTAATGTAAATATATGTATATAACAGTTATTGGTCAGATTTTTACATGTTTTTTTTTCCAATTCACAATCTATATTTACATTTTAAGTTATGAAAAATGGCTCCCTAGCCATGTTTGTGGTTTTGACAGTAATATATTCAACTTTTTCCCCCTCGAATGTTGTGTTTTTTGTGGGATTTTAGGTCCAGTGTTTTGATACATTAGATCAAAATGACAAAATAAAAGTAAAGCCACACAGGTGAGATTGCGCTGAAAATAATGACAGCAAACAAGGCAGGATAAAGTGTTTTTAAAGGTGAAATATAAGCAAAAGATCAAAAGTACTCAAAAACGGCCAATGGTCCCAGAGGATTCATAAAAGTGCTTTTAGCACTCAAGGCTGTAAATTAGAACCGTCTCTTTTTGTTTACTTGACAAAAAATTATATCGAGATATATATGGAGATTCAGGTAAGAAAGATCGAGATATGAATTTTGGTTCATATCACCCAGCCCTACTGCACCTCCATTCTGGGACAGACATCTGAGTTGGACATACTGGGCTTTATTTGGACATTTAACATTCGTACCAGGGTGACCAGCCAATCGGAGACCTTCATTTTCTGCATTAAACCAAAGAGTGTAAGTGAATGGCTGTACAAAACTCCTCCCACACCGACACCACAGGAGAAAGTACAAAACATGGGCACTTTCCACGTTTTGTAGAGAGCTCTCTTCTCCCTCTGTCAAACTCAGCAATAGACAAGTGCAACAGGATAAACACACACTAACAGACCTGCAGCTGAAGCTATGCCACAAACCCAATCAACACTCAAACAAAACCCCCTGGAGAAGACCTGGGTTCCATGGATGCAAAGCAGACTGAGCAAACGCAGAGGCTGTGAGTACACGCCAAACAATCACCCAATACACACACATGTTTAGCTATTTGAGATTCTGGCAGGTGTAAAGCTTTTGTGGGCAGCATCAAGTTGATGATGAAAAACCTGCAGGAGGTTTTCCCAAAATTATGGAGGATTTTTGTTTTGATCATATCTAAAAACTGCTGCTGGCAGACAAGACATGATGGGGGATGAAGGGAAGAAGATGATGTAACACAGTAAGTATAATAATATATAGTATAATAATATTCCAGTTTAAGTATTTGTGGTTGACACTTCAACATGTTTTATGCTTTATGTTTAATCTGTGAGAACAGATGTTAACGTAACATCCCTGAAGCGTGTGAAGAGCTGGACTCTGATCTGTTTACAGAACTAACAGCACAAACCAGCATGAGCTAATACAGCAGCACAGAGTCCAATATGAACATCATGCAAGCACAAAACACGGTTTTATTTAGTTAGTGTCGTCCAGCTGTGGGCTGGTAGAAAAAACAGTGTTGAAGCAATCTTTTAGTTTTTGTGAAGAAAAGGCTAACTTTTCTTCTCTGAGCCAGTAAAATAACCTACCTTACTGCTAACATGGTCACCTGGTTGGATTTCAGACTTGGTAAGGCTGCGTTAACACTGCAGTTCTTAAATCCAATTTTTTTTGCCAAAGTACAACTTTTTTGCATGTTTGTTCAACCCATCAATGCGACCTTCATCAAGTCAAACATCAGTTATAAAGCGCTTTTCGTGCAAAAAGCAACCCAAAGTACTTTACAGAACAATTTATGCATATTAAGATAAACAAGCCTTCACACACCAAAATATATAGCGTAGTAATTTAAAAAAACACACCTTATGATCTTCTTTGCACACAATTACACACGCATGCACACAAGCACGCTCGTACAAAAATCCCTAAAAATGTAGATGTAAAAATTAGGGGTGGGACTCGATTAAAAAAATTATCTAATTAATTAGAGGCCTTGCAATTAATTAATCTAGATTAATTGCATTTTAATTGTATAAAAATAGTTGTCTCAAAAAGCCTTTTTTTTATTCAGATTGATTTTAGTGGAGGGCCGACTCAAATTATAGACAGACATTGTAAACTCGAGCTCTACTGACATCTGGAAAAATGCATTTAATTGTTTGAATTCAACACAATAGAAAAAGTAATAGAAAAAAACCATTCTGTCCAACACTGAACAGGCCTAAAGGTAAAGTACCATTTAAGTACTTTAACAGATAACAAAGAGTCTACAGCATGTTACAGTATTTTGAACTTTTTAATGGTTTCATGCACACTCTTCGTTAATAGTCATTAATATCTGACAGTAAGCCAAAGTCGGGTGAAATCAGCATTAATGTTCAGAATGAGGTCGCTTCCACACGGATCGGTATCAGATCCAGGACCATGTATGAAAGTGGCCTGAGTCAGATTTTAAAAATTTGTCCTCTTCAGGCTGTCATTAAAAATCTAATGAGTAACACATGAGCAAAAAATCGGAATTGATCTGCGGTGTGAACAGAACCTAAGATAACTTTGGAGTATATCTCATTGATGGGGGAGTCTGTCTGTCCAACATCTGTCATTAGAGGAAGATTTCTTCCATTTTTAAACCAAGAATGCAACAAGAAGAGAGTATGATGAAGAAATGAGTTGAACGATGTCTAGAGAGCAATAGAAATTCACAACTAAAAGATGAAAATATGTCAATCAAATCCAACAAAAGTAATAAAAGATGATGACAAAATATAAATAGATAAGTTTCAGTCTAGGTTCAGTCAATGTTTTGCCGCCACAGTTGGAGGCTCATTCCTCCGGAGAGGATCCTGAAAGATCCTCCTTTATTTGTGCATTTTAAGAACTATAAGGAGGAAGTATATGTAGACAGAAACCGTTGGATTTTCTATGTTTTGTTACAGGTGGAGGGGCTTTTTCTGATCGTTTATCTTTTGAATCTTTGTTTCCTTTTCTCTCCTTTCTTTTGTCATCATGATACTAAAATTTCAAACTAGATACCAATACTAATGATGGTGCTCGATACTCAATACTATTTTCAAAAAACCCACAAAATACCACAATCCTAACAATACAACAAAAATCTATTAATAAATATCAGAAAAGACTTTAACAATGTAAAATAAATGCGTTATATTAAAGCTCTATTTGTGCAGATAGTCTGCTGACTGTTTGCTTACTGGTGCAAAAAATTTCAAACTTAAAAAAAAAAAAAACTCAACCGCTAGTTAGTGACCTTTTCTACACAATACTGGAAAACATAACAAATTATATAGTTTTTAACTAGATTTATTAATTAAAAAACCTTTTTAAAGATGAACTTTTTAATGTTTTCATCTACAATCTATATTAAAAGCCATTAATATGTGACTAAGCCAATTGGGATGAGCCAGTAGCAGCTTCGGGCTGGTGATGGAGCAGAAGAGAACATCTCCTGCTCTGACTCCAGCTCAGAACTACACTGCTGAGCTTCTGCACGGGGGAGGGAGCAGCAATAACAGCCGCGGCTCATGAAAACGACACGTTTTCATACCAGACTCTAAAAGTCTCAACGTCAACAGAAAAAGTCACTAGACTTGTTGCTAGCCATTTTGTTTCTTTTCCAAAGAGTCACTGGCCCTGTCCCAATACCCACACTACAACCTATGGTCTTCTAGGAAGTGTGCACTTGGTAGAAGTGCACGTAAGGGTTCGAGTGCGCAGGTTACAAGGGTGGGAAAACAGCAGAATTGGGACAGTGATGGTTACGCCATCAACTTGCGCCATTACATAATTTCTGTGACATCCATGATGGTTTTGTTTGCTATTCTGCTGCTTAAAATGATCATTATGAATATGAAATAATTAAATTGGCTGCTTTATGACTGGTTGAAAACAAAAAATGATTAAATTGTTAGCATAGAATATCCGTAAATAAATATAGATACATATCAGTAAAATAACTCTCAGATATTTGAAGCATATACATCAAAGTAACGAGGCAAACTTTGAATATTATTACTAGGGATGCAACGATATGAACATTTTGGCCGATACCGATATCCGATGTTAATATTTTTGTAATTGCCGATAACCGATATTTACTGATATCGTTTTTAAAAAAAATTAAGTTAAGATGATCAAATGCTGTACAAAATTAAGGTTAAGGTTAAGATGCTGCCTTTCTATCACTGTCACATGTCCAGAACAATACTATATGGCCACACCCCTTTCTTCTGACACACAATCGGCTGGAAATAAATATCTGTTGTTAATATCGGTCAAGTTTACTTATCGGACCGAAACCGATATTTAAAAAAATTACCAATATCTGCTGATACCGATGTTGAATCCGATATATCGTGCATCTCTAATTATTACACATGTACAGCCAGTAAAAGAGGAAATATTTCAATACTTCAAGACATTTTCTCGGCAAAGGAACTGTATCGCCATAACATCGCCATTTTCCCACTTTTTTGCTTCAAACGGGACATGTAGCAATGAATTGTGGGTAATATGCTTCAGCGAAGTCTGCATAGATGTGGACTTATCCGTCTTGTGTCAAGCATAAATTAGCCTTTTTAGTCCAGCCTGTTTTCCAGCTGAAGTCAACAATCTTCCTAATCTATCAAACAGACATGAGAGAGGAATAGTTTCCTCATCTAACTCACTCTTCCTCCTTCCACTCCCATCTGAGCATATGACCTTTGATTTATATCTCAGTGATTTTCTGTCATGCTCACTGAGAAACACCAGCGCCTTTATGTTAAAGCAGGAGTGTAAACTCTGTGTTTCTCTGTTTTTAAGCTTCGGTGCCTCAATTCACCAACTCCCCGACCATGATAGTGATGGTGGGACTGCCGGCTCGGGGGAAAACTTACATCTCTAAGAAACTCACCAGATACCTAAACTGGATTGGTGTTCCAACCAAAGGTATTGTCTGACAGTAAGGTATCACACATATTTCACCAGAACACCTTCATCAGGGATGTTGGCCCTTTCTTCTTTACAGCGTTGTTTCACACCTCAGCATTGGATCGCTGTTCTTTGGGCCTCATGATGCAGCGGAGGCTTAATTTTATGTGTGAATGCAGCACAGTTATGTGATCTGCTTGGCTGCAGGCTACAACAAGGTCCTTTAGGTCCCATCTCTTCAGGTCTCATTGCATTATTAAAGTTTAGCTTTAGGAATTCATGGTTGACTCTAAGAGTGTGGATGCCAGAGATGCTACATTTTCCAGTGTCATGCATAGTTTGGTTTGTATAAAAGTCCATGTTGTGAGAGAAGGTGTGAATTGAGCCTCAAAGATTGAAGCTCTCATGAAATTATGCAGATGATCATGCAAACATGTTTTCTAGATTCTGTCCGCAGGAACAAATCACAGACAGAAGTTGTTAAAAGTTACGTTAAAGATAAAAGACACGTCACAGTTAGCCTGATCCCCTATAGTCATTTACTTTCTTCCTGTCAGATTATCAAATGAGTGAAATACCTGGATGTCAGTCTGGATCCCATACTTAATTTTAAAAAACATAAAGTTTGACGAGTGCTGAAATTCAGTATTGCTAACTTCCGTCACATCAGGAACTCACTATGAACTGAAGCTGTAAAATCTTACATACATGCATTGATTATGTTGCATATTTTGAACTGTAAATCATCTTGGTCTCAGGTCAAGATGAGCATCTTAAACCCAGTTAGATCACTTCACAATTAGTCCTTAAAAATTCTAGATAAGAAGCCGTACCAACATTGTAGTGAGCTTTAGAAATAGAAATTGTCATGCCTTGACAATTTAATCATTCTGTTGGGTTACTTCAGTTTTAATGCACAGTTTAAGTTTGGCTTCTCAGCAACCAGTCATGTTGCTGAGGATAGCATTGTTTTATCTACTTCTTAGGCTCTTAAAACAGGATATCTAATCTTTTACTTGTATTTTTATTGTGTTTACTACCTGCACTATGCTGATAATGTTTTATCTTGTGTAAATGCGTTAAGGACTGCAGATAGAAATTAGCATAATGCTAAATATGGTGCAGGCATCTTTTTTATTTTTCCACAATTAATCAATGTAACTGTGCATGGTACTTTAAATGAATAAGGTAATAGTAATAGTAAAACTATATATATATATAGTATATATAGTATATATATACTATATATATATACTATATAA
>JAOXYM010000012.1:29480341-29504317 GCA_028567055.1 Leptatherina wallacei | reverse complement strand
TATTTTATTTTAAGGCATTCAGTGTGGATGGCAAAGTAAGCTTTTCATTGTACAGGGAAACTAGTTTCTGCACTGCAGATTGCACATATTGCCCAGCCCTAGTTCTTCCTATCCAAGATATCCTATTAGTTCAGTGTCCTCATTGTTTGTGGCATCCTCATAGTCAAGTGTTTAACCTGGTTACACGTGACCCTAAACAAAGTCTTAAAAAGTCACTTTGTCTCTGCAGAGACAAAGTTGCTGTCCCCACATTCACAGGAAGTCCATGTAAGCTTGTGAGAGGTCAAATGTCTTTCGCCTAGCATGTCAGAAAAAAACAGTACAGTAAAACACACATACACACCAACATCTTTAATATAAAGGTCTTTATTAGAAAATAGAACTTTTCTTTACAGAAAATAAAACATCTCTTTAATAATAATAATAATATGTTAGAGGCATAGCTTTAGTCATTCTTAACTGGAGCTCCTGAACGCACCACAGGACTCTCCACCAACCAGTTTTCTTAATCCTACAACCAAACAAATGTGAATTTTTGAAATGATGAATCTAATAACAATTTTCACTTTATTTATCCCAATTGGGAAATTCGGTTCTGCATTTGACCCATCTCTAGTGGGCCGACATGTTTCATTGGACGGGAAGCAGTTGACATCAGTTAGTAAAACCTGAACTAAAAACCAGAATATCAGAGGTAACTTCCTGTCAGAAGTCAGATTTCTGATGGTCTTTAAATGCACCTGAGGAAATGATGCAGGTTGGTTCACATCTGATGGGACATGAAGAACATTGTATTTGTAAATAAACAATAACGAACATCCCTTTTTTTTCCCAAAATCTGAACATGAGACCTCCATACGTAGAGGAGGGTTTGGTGGTTAAGTTTCTGCTCCTCTAGTGTGGTCCGGTTTCAGATAGTCCAGTCTGATCTGCGGTTTGTGTACTGGTGTTGCCGATCCCTGAGAAGTGACTGGCCGGAGCCGTGGCGCTTCCAGACAGCAGGAGAGATCTCTGCAGATTAAAGAAAAGTTCAGTTCAGTCAGACTGGTTCTGGTACCAGCAGCTCGTCAACATTTACCTGGAAAGGTTCTGTAAAAGTGGAACCGGCTCCAGTTCAGCATAAAAACCAAACATACAGATGTTACTGAATAGTTTTAGTCAGACTTGTTCATGTTAACAATGTGTTAGAAGTTCTGGTGCCAAATATTTGCCAGAAGCTTTTAGAATCTGCAGCTCAGACTAATCATTTATCAGAGTTACTCTCAAACTTTTAACTTAGTAGTTTGATTACTTTTGATTTGGCCTCTTTATATCATATAAAACTGATCATACTGTGGCAGGATGGAGGAGGGCCCAGATGGGGTTTGAACCGCTGCCTCCCAGGTGAGAGTCATGTGTGCTGACCATTCAGTCAAAGGGATATACCTGTGACCAAGCAGCCAGGGAGCATCATCAATCGGAGGCATAGTGACAGGCCCTCAATTGTCCCATCATCCATGTTTGGCATCACTTTTCTCAGCACAACTTCACCTATGATTTGATCATTTTCTTACATTCAACTAATGAGTAAAATGCTCTGAGCCCAAACTACACAAAATAATCAAATCTAAATTTAAAAAAAAACGTATTACAATAAAACCTCACAAATACAACCATTTTCTGTTAGGAAAATGAAAAAATTAGGCTTAACAAAAGAATCGCACTGACCGTCCATCCCACTTTTACAATTGGATGAATATTTTTGTCTTATCAAATTCAAACCATAATATCTCCAGTTTAACACGGTCTATTAATGTCAGAGACTGGAATAGAGTTTCACACCAAGCTCCTCCTATACCCGAACAACCGCCACGCTCCGCTCCGCTTAGTCTGCCGATACCTGTCGGCTGCCTCCAGAGTCCCACAGGCCAAAAGGGCCCGATAGGACTCCTCCTTCAGCTTGACGGCATCCCTCACTGCCGGTGTCCACCGGGAGACGCGAGCAGCAACGGCGCGTCCATAGAAAACAGAGGAAGAGTTCTAATCTGGAATCAACACGGCTGTAAGCACTTATATAAGTATGGATTAAACAACAAATGCATTGAAACCTAATGATGCACGGGTCTGCGTTGTTTAATCCGCTTATGCCATGGTCCCACACGGTAAACATTTCATGACAAATGATTATTTTTTTTTACACAAAACTTAGCTCAGCTAAATACGCTGAAGTATAGGAACTATTTTGTGTTTGCCTCGATGTACTTTTCATGCTAAACGTTCCATGATGCAACGCGATTCTCTCATTCACCTGTCAAAAGCCAGCTGATCTGAACCAGTTGATTAACGCGTTGCTATGGTGACGCCCTTAGCAGAGTTATATAACTGTAATTTCACTTGCCGAACTACGTGTGCGTATATATGAAAATAATGCACGCCAGTTGGCATTACAATTCTCACTGACCATGGTATAAAAAGTTATAATCACATGAAGCACCTCTCCTGATGAGAGAGAGCCACGACACACAGTAGCCTGAGATTATTCATTATTCAGATCTAATATGTAAGGATTAAACAACGAGGACCCGGGCATTATACGGTTTTAATGCAGGATGCAGAGCGGATGGCGGCTGCTTTTGTTGTCCTCTGACTTTCTGTATCATTTTGAGCACATCGATGCTGGAGTTGAATTCAACGTCGGTAATAATATAAAAGTTAGTGAAAAACGGGCTGCTCTAATAGCCATTAAACTTGCTATGCTCTAGTGTTTCCCCATTTGAGACTGCACTGAGGGATAAAATTCTCTCAAAATGCTGTTCAGTTCAGCTGCTGATAAATTCAATTCAGCCCATTTAGTTACTTTTTTGGCGTTCTCTTCTTCCTTCTTGTCTTCAATCTTGTTTAACTCCGCGGATGTTTACTCCTTGTGTCTTTGCTTTTCCTGTTCTTCTCGTTTGCTGTCCTCCTAGGTCCGTATATCATTCGTTCTTTTAATATTCAATTCCAAACCTGGATCTTGTCCTTTAAGTCGCACATACACCTGACATTACGTCCATGTTTAACGAATGAATTATAACGTCCTGCAACGGATTAATTAGGCCTACTAGTGCAGACGAAGAATTTCTCTGGAATCAGAAACCTAGCATGTCGTCGCTGCTCATGTTTAGAATATTAAGTGCAGTTGATATGATTTGTAGTGGGAATGTATTATTTTGGGGTAATGATCCCTAAACAATTAATTGATCTTTTTTTTTTTATGTTTTATTTAGTTGTTATGGTGATGTGGCACACGGGTCACATTGATGTGATCAGCGACAGGTTGAACTGGCAAAAGGGATTGTCAGTCAGTCACGCATTAGTTTTTCAGGTTGGGTAGCCATAATATCATAAAGCGCGTAAACAACACCATCAACAGGGATGAGGAAGCTTTTGTGATCTCACACAGAGACCATCGGGCGGTGAGGCAACCGGAAGGATCTGTCAGTTCCATCAGTTTGGCCACGTCCATAAATAACAGCTGATAAATGACACGTTACAGCGGTCAGATGCTTCCGGTAAAGAGGGCAGACAAAATAATCTAAGAAAGAAGATAAAATTATTCCTTTTTTTTTTTTTTTTTTAGAAACAAGTGCTGTAAAAGAAGCATTTCATGTATTATAATGCTATTTGACAGCCGATCTGAACCAGTTGATAAACATGTTGCTATGGTTGACGCACGTAGCGGAGTGATATAACTGATTTAACTTGCTGAACTACGTTTGCTAATATACACATTTTAATTCTCACTCACCATGGTATAAGTACTGTTAAAAGGAACATATTTGTACTTTTTTCTTTTCTTAAAGATACGTAATAATTAAAAACTATTAGTAATTAGTTACTATTATAATACTGGAACTCCATTACTAACTCAGTTACTTTTGTGAGATGTTACTATGATTAATTGTGGAACGTTTGGTTCAGTAAACCCTGTTGCATCTGTTGCATTTCCACAGCCAACCGTACCACTTACAGGGGAGGTGGGGTTAATACGCTAATGCGTAATATCATGGCAGCGCAGCATCTTACTTTAAATATAATGAAGAATAACACAACTCAGAATTCTAATATTCAAATTCAGATATTCTGGCACCCATTCCAGTTTTTCGCTGAGCAAACGCAAAAAAATGTGTAGTGCCACGTCCCCGAACCAAGCTGAACCCGTTGGCGGAAACAGCTAAAAACGATCAGCTGATCAGGGAGTGGAGCAGGAGCTCACCTGAGTTTTCCTTTGCCTTCCTCTCTCTTTGATTTTCTTCAGCTCCTCCTCATTCTCTCTTTCCTCCTCATCCTCCTGATCTGTTGCACAGAGCTGCTGCGTCTTTGTTACTGGATCCACAGTGGCCAAGAGGGCGGGGACAGTGAAAACTGACAGGAAGCGCGCCTTCAGCAGCTTGTAGGCGGGGTTAGTGGAGAAGCGCTGGGCCACCAGCTGACGCACTGCCTTCACCTGCTCCTCTTCCTCTACCTCTTCCTCTACCTCCTTCTTCTCCTCCTCCTCCTCGTGGTTGGTGGAGATGGGAGGGTTACTTGGTTTTTCTTTGTCCAGGTCGACGTCTGAGGTGGAGTCTGGCAAGTCGGGTGGGTGCTGGGTGGAGCACGGTTTGGAGGGGGGAGGTCGCAACTCTTCTGGGAGCAGCTGCATCGAAGCCTGTGTTAGAGATTTCTTGGCCCGCAGCAGCAAACTAAGCGTGCTCAGAGAGCTGACGAACGGCGGAAGGTAGGGCAGTGCTGTCCTCGCCCCGGGCACTGACACCCCACCCCGCCCACTCAGCCAATCACGCACCGCCTCCGGGGGCTCCAGAAACATCAGGGAGGGGTCAAACTGCAGCTGCTCATTCCTAAGGGGCGGAGCCTTGTCTAAGTCCACTTTGACTGTGCCCTTATAAGGATCCTCCACTGTGGGGGGAGGTTGGCGAAGGTGGGAGGTATTATGTGGTGGGGGAATGGGTGGAGGGCAGGGCTTGCAGTGGCTGGTGGGCAGGGTATGAAGAGAGTGGTTTGCTGGGACAGATAGGTTCTGTCTCAAAGGGGGCGGGGCCAGAGGATTGTTTAAAGCACCCCCAGGTGGAGGTACGAACACGACATTCCGGCCTTTGGGCGGAGCCTGAGCCAGCTGGACCAATCCGGCTTGAGTCATGATCCACATGCTTTGACCAGGAAGTAAACTCAACCCAGCGGGAGAAATCTGAGGAGGGGGCAGAGCCGGGGCGATGGGTGTACTAGACTTGCGGGAACGTTTGCTGGGAGGAGAGGAGGACGAGGAGGGACAGCTCCTCTTCGTCTTTGCCTTCACCTGGAAACAGAAAGCAGAGGGGAGTCAAAACGAGGAGGCGCGGCACCACAAAGAAGTGAAGGACTGTTTTTTCATGGCAACGAGCAGCTCATGAATTCATTTCAACAACTTTTTACCAGGTTTCGTTTTGACTTTGAGTAGGCCTACCCAGGACTGCATAAGTTGATCGTTGCTCCCTTGTTCACTTGCAGTTAATGAGCTGTTTTCAGCCATGACCAATTAATGAGCTTTTTGCACCATATGTGCAAAATGTTTTGGAGTTCCCCGCCCGATCGAAGCGAGTCCCATGGTTAGCCTGGTCTGTGTTTTTTGTGAGTGTGTGTGTTTTTTTTTTAACCACTTATGTAACGTTACAAGAATGTTGCACACAGTTATAAACTGTGAATATCGCTGTAACATTTAACATTGTTTATAAGTTAGTTAAAGATTAACGTCTTTGAACCCAGTTATTGAACATCTACCTTTACCCTCGGGAACAAAGCTTGTGGTTATCCTGCAGGTGGTAAAACACACTGGATGTATTTCCGTCTTTCACTGCAACTTTTTACCTCCACTGAGGTGCGGAGGTTATGCTGTCGCCGCAGTACGTCTGTCTGTCTGTGTTTGTCTTTTAGAAACACAACTTAAAGTAATGGACTGATTGTCTCAGAAATGTTATGAGGAACAACTGATTAGATTTTGGGGGGGATCCGGATCACTTTATCCAGGAATTTTTTTCAACACTACAACCGCCAACATTTTAAAACCCCCCAAACCATCAGTAGGGGTCATTTTGACACCCTGCCGACGCAGCATAAAAAAAAGAAAGAAAAAGTAGCCAGTTTTTTTCTCCCCCCTATGAATATTTCATAAGTAGAGAAAGCTTCAATTAATCAATAATTAATTGATCAGCATGTGGGACTACTTTGGGTTCATAATTCAAATAGAAGACATAAAATCCTTCTTAGCTTACAACACATTCACTTATCAGCTAACACATGACTACATAAAATCATTTTTTAAAATGTATTCATATTTTTCATAAATTATTTGAGAAGGAAAAATTACAAAAAAAAGCATCATATAATGCTGAAGTAAGGAAACAGAGCGCTGAAAGTCAGCTGATATGGATTTATTTTATCACACATGGAGAGCTCAATGATAAACACACGGCGCAGCTCCGGTAGAGGACCTGCGTTCAGTGCAGCCATGTCCAATACGTTATAAAATACTGCAACAGGCCATCTTCTACTTACAGGTAGATGTTATAATCCAACATGGTTGGAGTGGATCATGTTGATTTTCTGGATCTGGTGATCCAGAAGGTTCAAAATATAGAATATAGGGTACTGGGTGAACTCTGAGGTTATTCCCAGGTGAATCACTCTATGGCTTGGCGGAGGAGTGTGGTAATGTCACTTCCCTTCTGAGCGTTTCGTCTGTACTGGGGCAACATTTTAAGCGATGGCCGCCTGTCGTGTGTGTGCACAAGCAAAGCAAAGCACATACACACACACACACACACACACACACACACTCTACCACCTACATCCATCTAGTGCTGTCATCGATCCTGTAAACATACTTCAATATGTCAAAGTGTGCTTGAAATTAACTTCTCTGTGCCCTTCTCTATGACCGGAGCTCTGTCGACCAACATCCCCCCCAGAGTGTCACACAAGCAGTTTCCCAATTTCCGTTCTTGTATTTCTTCTTAGAAATATTCAGAAATATAAAAACAACTTTTTTTAAACTTATCTTGTCCAGCATTGTAGCAAGCAGAATGATTGTCTGCTGTTTTATGCCGAGCAAATTTATAAGAACTGAAACCTTGGTGACTCATTTTTCTCTGAACCCACACTAAAGCTGGTGAAAACTCAGAGATCGTATCAGTGTATACAGGTCTGTAAGTCTTACCTGGACCTTCTTGGTTTCCTGCAGAGCTTTAGCTTTCAGACTCGGTTTGCGAGGCCTCTTACCCTCCTGGGTCACACCAGTACCTGCACCTGACCCATCCACACTCTGCTCCTCCTGCTGCAGCTCTCGCTGCTCCTCCTCCCTCTGCCTTTTCTTTCTTGGACTCTGTTTGCGTGGGCTTTTGTGGGTGGGGCCAAAGTATTTGTGGGCAGAGCTTGGTTGGCTGGAGTCTGGACTAGAAAAGCTGTAACCATGTTCCTTGAGATGTTGACGTGAGGCTATAGAAGGGGCCGAGGCTAAACTGAGGCTATGAGCTGAGGACGCAGGCAAATCAGAGCAGAAAGATGTGGAAAACTGAAAGGAGACGGGGAGAGGAAGAGGAGGAGGAGGAAGAAGGGCAGCAGTCTGACTCGGAGCTGTGTTTGTTGACAAGGAAGAAGAAGCTGTCTTCATAGTTTCAGGCTGGAAGACACAAAACCAAAGACAAGTCAGAACCAGGACAAAAGAGGTCCAATGATCAGGAATTGTAGTCACATAATCTGGAAATAACAAATGGACTGGACTAGTTTTTCTGCATCATTCTGAAACAGGATGTTCCTCACTTTGGGAAAATTAGGAAGGCAGTCCTAGAAACTTGTTTTATATGTGAGTGAAAGGACAGATCCTTGTCCAAAATAACTCCAAGGTTCCTCACTAGAGTACAGGAAGCCAAGGTAATACCATCCAGTGTTATTTTATAGCAACAAGGTGTCTTCTTGAGCTGTTCAGGTCCAAAGACAACAAAGTCAATCTGTCTGAATCTTGGACCCTCATTTATCAACCATGCTTACGCATGAATTCAGTGTGTGAGAACATTATCACGTAGTGCGAAATTTCCCATCTTGTTATTTCTACTTAGAAATGTTCATAAGTATAAAAACAACTCTGTCCATTCGTACACAGAATGTAGTGGTAGACAACTTCTTATTGCTGATCTGGGTTATCATAAGATATTTAAAATGCTTCAGAGAGCTTATTTGTTTGGTGAGATGGCAGAGTGGCTTATTTTCACCTTCTGCCCCCAAAAGTTTTGCTGGGATTTAGATTTGTGTTACAGAGTTACGCTAACTGTACAAAAACTGTTGTTCACAGACCTGAGAAAGAAACAGGTTAGATATTCCCTGACTCCCTGACCATCACTGAGCTGGACGAAGTTGTCTTGGGGCCCAAAGTACATTTATTTCTCTTGAACAAAACCACATCAAGCGGATATAAAAATGGGACATAGCTGCAGTGAATAATGGGGACTAAAGTAACTCAACTAGTTATCACTTCAGAGGATACTCCCTCTGGTGGCGTAATCGAGTAACTACAACTGAAGAAATAAAATCCAAAATTATCACAAGCATACTTTACATTTTAAATATGTCATTTATCACATAAAATAACTTGTAAGTATATTTACATCCATCCACTATCTAACTATTTATTTTTGCCTTTTATTTTTACACTTCACTTCCTGGTCACTTGACTAATTCATTTCTTTAGCAATTACGGTAAAACAAAAACTAAATGAACATAAACAAATTAAAACTTATTTTGAAATCAGTTTTTTTCTTCTTTTTGTTCAACCCAAACGAAAAATAAAAAACAGCACTGTTGTCTCGTTTTTCGTTTTTGGTTAAAAAAAACAAAAACAAAAACAACGTTCCGTTTTACAAGCAGATAAATCCAATCAAATAACGTTTTATACTTTCATACCCTGACACATACACTGACCAAATTTGATTTCTTTTTACATTAATTAATTGTTGAATTTTGAATCATATTTAGTAATCTATATTTTTATTTCACAATTAAACACTCCTCAAAATGCTGTATTGCTTTTTCAATGACTCTCCTGGTCAGCCATACTTTCTCCTCTCTCTCTTTAGTTATCTTCAACATATTTTTGTACTTAGCATATCATTTCAGGAGATTATTAATACCTATCTGTTGATCTTGCACTCATATGAGTGGGCCTCCAATCTATTTCCTAGATAAATGTTAATTCTACTTGAACTCAGTGAACTAAACAGATGTTTGGCTGGCTTCAAATTCAGCTGAAATTCATTATTTGTTCCTATCCATCACTCTAACAAAAGTGATAATTATGTGATTTCCAAAGAGGTGTGATGTCACCATATGTGATTAATTGAGGAGATTTCTGAATGCAAATGACCATGTACAGCACAGATTCGTGATTTATAAATTTGGGATTTATTGACAGCTGATTACTTTCTAACGTTCATAGTGCCTCGACATGTTTGATGAATACATATCTTTTGTTCCTAACAAAAATGATAAATTTCATTTGCAGGATGGGACCGTTACGGATAGTTTCAATGAATGATTCATAAATGAGGGCGCTGACATCCTTCATGTCTTTAAGAAATCTTTGTAATCTGAACCGATTGGTTTTTAGCAGGTTTGATGGATAAGTATATCTGAGTATCATCTATGTAGCAGTGAAAATTTATACCATGCTGTCTAATAATATTACCAAGAGATAGCATGTACAATATGAAAACTATTGGTCTAAGTAAAGAACCCTGAGGAACGCCGTGAGCTACTGTGGTGTGTGAGGAAAACTCACCATTTACATAAACAAACTGGAATCTATCAGATAAATATGACTTCAACCTCAAGTCATATGACCATACACACACATTTATATTGCCTTTTTAACATATTCTCAGTATTACTGATCTGAAGTGTACTTTTAGTAGTATATTTCAATTTTTACTATACCAGTTGCTGCTATGATGACTGTCAACAAATTTCTATTCTATTTTGATTTATTTTCTCCCGTTGAATGTTCTGTGTTACCTCAGTTTCCAGCGGAGGTCCTCGGTCACCTGGCCCGTGCACACCTGAACCTCCTATCCTACTGCTGCTGCATGCATGGTCCTCCTCTCCCTCCCTCTGCTCCCCTCCTCTGGGAGGATTGAGGGATCTGGACGTGGATGGAACAGCGGGATTATTGGTCAGAGTGGAGCAGGCAGGAACAGCTGGGTAACAGAGAGGAGGCGGCGCTAAAGGTGTTGTCTGGAGCATGGAAACCACAGAGACAGGAAGTGGAGCTCGCGTAGTGGCCTGGACTCCAATGAGAGGAGCTCTGATGATTTGGATGGAGCCAGTGGGAAAAGGAGGCTCCAAGGGGACAAGGTGGAGAGGGTTTGGAAGAGGACGAGGCTGCCTGAGCTTCGACTCTTCCACCGTCTGCAGCTGCCTCAGCATCAGCCTCCGCTGCTCATCCTCCCACTCCTGCTGCTGCCTCATCGTCTTCCTCCGTTGAAGGCATCCTGCCACGGTGTTGAACTTCTTCATCTTGATGGTGGAGGGATCAGTGGGCGGAGTCAGCATCACCACCTTGTTCTTCCTCTGCTCGATTATTTCCTTGCAGCCAATGAAGTCTATATTCATTGACTGGAGGAACAGCAGGAAGATGGAGGTGGAGGAGATTACCCTCCTCTCACCTCCCTCCCTCAGGGCGTCAGCGGCCGTCCGTCTGCGGCTATTTGGGATCAGCAGGTTTCCGATCCATGGCAACACTGCAGCCTGCAGCTCGTACACTGTGGACTTTTCTGTCCCTTTGTTGCCGCCGCCGGTGGTTTGGTGCTTGAACTTTTGCACCTTGCAGGTCAGGTGCTTTCGGAGCTGGTCAGCTGACACCATCATCATGGTGCTGTTGCTGTGGCGCTCCTCCCACAGCAGCTCTCTGGGACGAGGTCCAATGATCACAGAGCGTCCAGATTTTCCCAGGATTGTCGAGCGGACAAGATCCACATCCTGAGCGGCAGACGATGGAGGCAATATTACCGGATGAAAAGTCAGGGAGGTGGAGTCTTGAAATGTATCCACTGGAAGCCATTCCTTCATTGGGGGGATGACGTACTCCTGCTCCTCCTGCTCCACTACCTCCACAACCTTCCTAACTAAATTCTTGATTTTCTTCTCGTCATCACTGTCCATGTATGGTATCACAAAGTCTTCCTCTTCCTCCTCAGTCATCTCCTCAACCCCTTCCTCCACTTTTATTTTAACCCGTCGCTTCCTTTTCTTTTTTGCTGGCTTCTTCATCCCGTCTCCTCTTCTTCTCCTGGAAGTGTTTCCAGCTCTCCGGGGCTGTGAGACATGGAGACAAAAATTCCTGGTGAGTGTTTACATATTTTCTTTATGTTCCTGATCTTGTGTGTGCTCAGACATCCTCGTCTTTGCCATCTGCGGAGGATTTACAGTTTTACCTTTCGGTAGAGAGTTATTTTGCCCCTTGAGGTCATTTTTCCCTCAGTTTTTGGCCACCAAGCTGGTTGTGTTTCCCCATATGGGATAATTTGTTTTTGTAAGAAAGTATTCCTCAAGCTCAACAGGACACAGGATAAATTTACCACCCTTTATAGGCCATTGAGGACTAAAGTCCCTTCCCAAAAACTGCTATAAAAACATTAAATTAGTATTCTTTTCTAATGTTTTTTGTTTTAATCACTCAATCAACTTCAGTCACAATCAAAACTAATCAGTATGTAATTATTCAAGTTATTTCAACAAATTAAATGCCAGTTTGATCACAAGATGTCATTTTTTTATGGAAAAAAAAAGTGTTAATTTCCACACAGTGCATGTATGTAAGGGGATGTAAAGATCTAAAGCATGGTGTTGCTCGTCTTCATTTACCTTTTTTTTTTGTTATAAATGAAAAAAAAAACGTACATACAATAAAAATCTGCCAGCTCCCAAACATATTTTATAGAAAATAACTAATTTTCTATGTTTTGTTTTGTTTGAAACCAGGGTGGAAGTCACATTTTTAACTCAAGTGTTTTCAACTACAGGAGAAGCTGTAGTTAAGAAAATGGAGCATCTGTGTGTTAATACTTTTACCATTTCCATATCAATAAACAGTTATTTATTGAATTATTATTTCATATAATTTATTGAAATTATTTATATGTACTAGACAAAAGTCAAGAAAGCCCATTAAAAAGTGTTTTGTTATTTTTGTAGCATACTCAAGATGATTGTAAATGGATTCAACGTTTGGTAAAAGCATCATTTTTATATTTAAATTGGTCAACACTTAAACGTTCCATCATTTATGTCGTGAACAGTGTTGCAATAAAGTGGACATTGTTTTATTTTTAGCTCAGCATTAAAACAGACATATAATTTGTAAAATAAATCACATTTTTGGAACAAATGTGTGAAACAATACTAAAAGTTTTAGCACTTTGCAAGGATTTTTTCTGCATCAGCGGTCATTAAATTCTGTTTTAAATTTTTACGATTATGGATGGCAATTACAAATAAAGTCTTAATTTGTGTACAGTGAAATTGCTGGAACATAAAATGTTGTGAATGGGTGCGATTTTAAAACTTTGTTACACTTTTAAAGTGAAAAAAGCAGTTTCAAGGGAAGATAATATATTTAATGGAAATATTACCCTCTGTTGCAATTTGTTTAGTGAATTTGGCACTGTCATATGTTGTGTAAGAAACATTTAATTGTTCTAAAATAATGCGTAATCATGCTGGCATTATTATACGAACAGAGTTGTTTTTATTAGAAGATTCAGAGTGAAATATGTGTAGTTAGTGACGGCAATTGTGAACATCTTTTTTGTTTTTTTTTTGTTTACACGCACAAAATTTTAATCCCTATTTTCAGGATCAAAATTATCCAGATTTGGGTCCAAATTTTGAAGTACCGAAAAAAAGCAAAATATCCGGATCAAAGGTAGGAATGGATTTACAAATCTGGATTTAAATCTTCGGGATAAAATCTGGATTGAAATACCCAATTTCTGATCAGATATGGAAAAAAATGCAATCCCCCTGGATTATCCTGGTGGATTATGTTGGAAATACTGGGCCGCGGACAATGTTTGGAGATCTACAACATCAACTGTAAACTAAAGGCTCATTCAATTTCCTAGATGAACTGGGCTGCTATCCTCTGGTTTTCACTGAAAGTAATACGGTCTTCTTTTAGAGTTTAATGTTAATTTACTCTGACACATATCTTGATTCTGATACTTCTGTATTAATCTCACATGCCACAGTTTTCTTTTGAAACTAAGGTTATACATACAGCCCTTGTAATCGTGAAGATATACTTCATTTATTTTGGGTATGTAATTTCAGACAGGAGGTAGAAAAATGGACCTAATGAAGAAGAGGATGAGTGGAAGGAGGGAGGCCTAATGAGCATCAGAGCCACTACCCAGAATCAGAACATGGCCTTCAGTGATGAACTGCTGGGCAAATGCCTCAGACAGCTGAAACCCAGCATGAGGGGAGGCAGAGGACCTGAACTATATGACATTGAATTACTAGTCAGATTATCTTTCACCAGGATGTGAACTCCAGTCTCCTGAGTAAAGGCCATTACACACCGGGACCAATGCGAATAAACGACACAAAATTGTGAATAATTGGGAGGCGAGATATTGACGTCTTGTGTATGTACACGCAGTGAGATGCAAATAAATTATGAAGATTCTAAAAAGAAAAAACACAAAAAACTTGCAAGGTTGCAAAAACAAGCACATATTCAACGATATTGTTTCGATATGCAGACAAAAGAAAAGAAAAAAGAGCACTGGGTGCATCCTATTCTAGAGGAGAGAGAACTGTGCAGCCCACGGCCACTTCAGGACATAAAGCTTTACAGTACAAGCTACAAACACTGTAATCAATATATTTGATCTACATACCATCTTCATAAATCAGCTCATTGGTAATCGTTCGCCACACATCGTCTTTGAGATCATTGATCATTAGAGGTAGTTTTTTTTTCCTCACTTGTCAAAAAAGCACGAGTGCTGCGAGAGGTGATGTAAAGTTTGAATGAAGTGAAAAAGTGACTCTTGCATAACTGTCAGCTCTGGTGACGCTGTCAACACGCCTTCTCCGATTGGTCGATTGTATATCAGTCGGATGCAAATAATAAAAATAAAAAAAAACTCCCAAAATCGTTGGACAGGATTTTGTCTCCAAAGTGAATTTTCCCATTGACTGATTCTACCGAATATCAAGATATTGCCATGCAAATGATTCGGACGAAATATTCGAAGTAGGTGTATTATGGCCTTTGACGGCATTCTTGGGTGGAGGACTTCTAAGTGGAAGCCCGCCTGCTCCTGATGCCAAACTCTGCCCACATAACAGGTAAAGTTACCTCAGCAGGAGCCTTGTTTAGTTTCCTCCACTCCCTCATGCACTGAGAGTCCAAACGATGAGGAATCTCTAAAGCAATCTTTGACCAGCGTCCTGAAACACACCAGCACAACTTAGTTAAACAGTACCATGAGGACCAGTCGGCCCAGTTTGTGTATATGACTCACCGACTCCATGTTTCTCCACCAACTCCTTCAGCAGTTTTATCTCCTGTTTGTCAAATGGTCCTCTCTTCAAATCACTCCTCAGACAATCTAGATACCTGCAGACAGATTCACCTTTTATCAGATTTCACCGAGATCTCATGGAGATCTGAGACACGAACCACCACCACCATCTGTGTCCCATCATCCTGCCGGGTCTCACCTGTCTCTGCAGCCACCGTCGGTGCGTCCAGGAACCTCCAACCGGACCTTCCACCAGTTCTTCTCTCCATGACGGGCCACAGCCTGCAGCAACATCTGAAGCAGACACAGAGTTCAGTCCAAACAGGGCCCAGAATCAGATCTAAGCCCCCCTCCCTGCATCTGCAGGTGTTTTTCCTGGGGGTAGGAAACCACAGATCAGGGCCTTAAGATGCCCATATATGGTCAAGGGAATAAAGGCAGGTCCAAATCCAAACACAAGTACATCAGTACGAAATGTTTTTACCGAAATAACATCAAACCAGATGAAAGTAGTGACGACTAACAATAATACACACACAAACAGGACCCACTAAAGGTTCTGGTTCCATTACTTGAGCCATTTCAGAACTAAAACTCAATGATATAATAAACTTGTTTATTAAACAGCATAATTGGATCCAGGGGTGTAGCACAGAATCCTTGGCCCCATGTACAATCCATCTTGGTGGGTCTTGGTGTGGACTTGATCAATTGTACTCATGAATACTTTTCCCATGGTATAAGACAAAGATAATAAATATGATCTTAATTTAACCTCTAAATAGCTAAATGGATTATCTGGTGATAGTCCTGGATCATCCAGCAGACACTCCTCTGCATCGGTCTGCCTCTCACAGTCTTCCTGTTCCTCTTCTTCTTCTCAACCTCCTCACTACTTCACAGCAACCTTCACTTCCCATTTCTTCACTTGCATCTTCAATCTATCCCTCTCTCTCTTGCTCGCTCTCTCTCTGCTACAAGGAGGCCAGACCCCATACAAGCTAGATAGATACAAAGATTATCGTAACCTGCTTACAGCATAAAATACAATAGAATAAAAGCTACTTGATGCAGGCATTACTAAGATTCTTTCATCTGAATCAGCTACAGATGATTGATTATAAACTGAAGAACAGCCTCCATGAGCTCACTTTGTCTGATGATAGACCTGCTGCTGTGGCAGAAACTGTGAACCATGTGGTTTATGATGCTAATATATTACAATGTTACACTGGTACTGAAAGGTTCAAGATTTCTATGCAATAAAGAAACCATGACACGGGTCATGGTTTCTATGGTAACTCCCGTCTTACTGTAAAAATATTCTACTCTGTATCTTATAACATGCAGGCTGGACAACTTTCTGATTCATGTCACTTCTTTATTTCCTGGTTAATGCAATGAATGAAGTAATTCAGTAATAACTATAAGATCCCTTTTTCTAGGTCAGATAAATGTTAAATGTGACTCAAGAGAACCAACAGTAGGAGTTATAAAAATCAGACTCTGCCTTCTTCATCATTTATTTTGGCCGTAAAGTTGGAAAATGTTTTATTTGAATAATTTAAAAATCCTGGTGAATCATTCATTATCAACATTACAGTTTTAGGGGTCTGATGCATTCAGTTTTCCAGACAACATGATCACAGTGGCATCTTAGCAATCTTGAAGTTACAGTGAATCTATTGATACCAAATTTGTCATAATTGATGACTGGAAAGGGACTGAAATATCGTATAATAAAACATAGCTCGTATAGTAGTTGATCTATGTGACTCCAAACACCTGCTGCTGGTATCAGCTCAAACTGTGTGTTAGTTCAGGTGCTGCTCACCTCTCTTCTCTAAGAATGAATAAGAAGCTGCTCCTCACTTCATTTTCTTACCCTTTGTTTTTTCTCTCCCTTTTCTGGTAGCCAGACTTCAGAATTCTGTCTGTCAGCCCTTTCATTTGAGAAAAAACTCACTTTGATTTTATATTTATTAATTAGAAATTCAAAAAAGGAACACTGAAAAAAATTTAATTCCAGGAATTTTTAAGGGCTCCCACCTTGAACCCCGCGGTCCGACACCACTGACTGTAGCAGAACCAGATCATGTAGTACCACAAAAAAACAAACAAACCTCGTCCTCCTCTCGGCTCCAGAGGCCTTTCTTCAGGCTCGGGTCTAAAACCTGGTTCCATCTGTAAATGAGCTGAGGCGGGTCCCGACCCTCCATGAAGTAACTCACTGAGACAGAGACAGGAAGTTCATCAGAGACACAGGAGGACAGTCCCACGGTGATGATGATGTCACACTGTGATGATGTCATTACTCTGCGTGTACGGGATGAAGTTTCCGATCCGCATCTTGTCCACCAGTTCTCGGAGCAGAGCGTCCTCATTCGGAGTCCAGCTACCGTGTTTCAGAGACTCCGAGATGAACCTCTGGAACATCTGAAGACACATGAAGGCCGTTCTCCCTGTCTGAGACAAACAAGTCAGAGACGCACGAGTTAGATAGAACAGAAACAGATAGTTCAGGGACAGGTGGGACAGAGACAGACGAGTCAGAGATAGACAGGTCAGACAGAAAGGTCAGACATAAACAAGACAGAGAGAGATGGGACAGAAGGTTTGGACAGAAAGATGGGTCAGGGAAAGGCAGATCAAACGGGTCAGAGACAGAAAAGACGGAGACAGTTGGGCCAGACAGACGGGTCAGAACCAGCTCAAATTGAGTCTTCCTCCTCACCCCCAGCTCTTCAGCGATCCTCTCCCAGTGTCTCTCCTGGTGTTTAATGCTGACCACCTTCAGCTGCTGCACCTCCTCCTTACTCCAGGAGGTCTTGTTGATGGACGGATGGAGGAAGTTCTGCCAGAAGGCCTGGATGTCCTCTGAGTCCCTGGTGCCTTCAAACTGAAGATCAAGAGGAGTCCTCAGCACCAAGGGTCTGCAGGTTCTGTTCATGTCACTGATCTTCAACTTACATCAATGTTTGAGATTTTCTGCCAGTCGTGTTCTTCGTATCGATCACTAATCAGCTCCTCCTCCTTCTTCTCCCTGACCAATCGGAACACAGAATGCAGCTTGTTGTGAATCTGTAATTGGGCACTGTGGAGTTCAGCCATCAGGGCTTTAAACTGCCGACTCATCTGATCTGAAGCCCATCTTACGTTTGATCACAACAACAACCCATCTAGCATCACCTGAGCAGGTTGATCTCCTTCTCCAGACCGTCAATCTGCTCCCTGAGCTGCTCCCGGTTCGCTTCATCTGCTGAGGACATCTTCTGGGTCAGGAAGTCCACCCTGAGACAGACGGAGGGAGGGAGGGAGGGGACATCAGCATTCTTGATAAAAGCTGGAAGGAACCACACTTCCGAAAATCCAACATACACTCCCTCCATAACAGTGGTAACAGAGAGGCTAGTTTCTTTGTTTTTGCTAAATGTTTCAAACTAAATGTTTCAGTTTGACATAATAATAAAAAAACAAATCAACATTTGAGCTTTTATTTGCAGATATTTACATCTGGATCTGATACACAACTCATGAGGTGCATTGTTTGTCACAGAACACTAAATATTTAGGTGAGCGTGTGACTGACAGGTGTATGTTGTTGCCCAGGGGCCTGTTCCAGAAAGGAGGTACAACTAACTGAGTCTTAAAAGAAACTCTGGGTCAACTTACTCTGAACCAAGCAACTCTTAGTCTTCGGTTCAAGAACAGCTGCTTTGAGTTGGTTCAATTCATTCTGAGTATGTTTACCCAGAGTTATATATATATGTATATGTATATATTAGAGCTGTCAGTCATTCAAAATATTTAATTGCAATTAATTGCACGATTGTCTTGAGTTAACACACAATTAATCGTAGATTTTTTATCCATTTCTAAATATACCATAACAGGATGTGTATCATGTTTTTAATACTCCTATAAGTCTCTGTTCCAACACTTTTGCACACCTAAATATTTGGTGTTCTGTTACAAATACTGCATCTCCTGAGTTGTCTATCAGATCCATGTTTACATACCTGGACATAAAAGATGAAATGTTGATCTCTTTATGTCAAACCCAAATATTTGCAGTCTGCAGAATAAATAAACTGGCCCTATTGTTCCCATGCTACTGGAGGAGAGTGTGTACACCCACTCTGCCGCAGATTAAATTATTCACTTCATTATGAAATTATTGTGGAACGTCCAGTAGAAACCACCTCAGATATAGAGATGAAAATTAACTTCTTTTATTACTGATTAATTACAGAAACTGTTTAGTGAATGTGTGTCAGCAGGTGGTGTTACCTGGACAGTTTGGGTTGAATGAGTCTCTTAAGACTGTCTCTGGCCACCGAGTGGATCAACAGGTTCTTCTGCCAGCTCGACCCTGAAAATACAGTGTTCCTGACTTTATCTCAAACGGATTCACGTCCCAGTTCAGTCAGAACGAGCTGAGACTTTAAAACAAGCAGAACTCTGATGAAGATCCGATTTCTGATTTTGTACCTACATCGTTTCACTCTTAGTTTCTTGTCGTCCAGATATCCAATCATCCTCATGCTCCTCTGCTTTGCTTCCTGATTGGCTGGAGGACCCTGCAGACCAACAGATAAAGCATAACCATCCAGTAGTGAGGGATAAGAAGACATAACAGCAAGAGGGACAGATGACAGGTATCTTAGACTAATCTGTAAATAAAGCAGTTCTATTAAAATATAGCTCCAGTGACCTCTAAACTTTCTTCTTCTATTATTCTGTATGACTTGCATACAGTGCACAGCAGCAGCTTGTGTGCAGTCAAACGTAGAGATGAGATTTATTGCTCTATGAAAGGAGACTGATCATTTCCATTTTAACCGCCATTAATAAGTCTGGCTTGATTTGATCTTTTTTTCATTTATTTTTTTAGAATCAGGGATAACTCGTATTTATCAAGGAAATATTACTGATAGTAGTAATAAGGTAAGATATGGATCACAATAATTTACTCACCCCACCAATATGTACTCTGTTGGTGGGAATTATCATGTAATATCTCAATTTTATTTGGCTTGTGTTTTCATTGCCATCCCATAAATTTGCTCCATATCCCCATGCTTTGATAATGATATCACCATTTTGGATTTTCCCCTCACCAAAAAACTTCTATTTCAAAATTTTCCACATAAGAACATTTCAGTAAACCATAAAACTCACAATATACAAGAATAACAAATAATAAGAGTATGTACTTATATCAAATCTAATATACAATACTTAAAAAAAAAAAAAATACAGGAAAAATAGGGATAGAAATAAAATAAACCTGAGCAACATCAGTGCTAATTTTAGTAAACGTTTTGGATAGAACTCACAGTATTTGTTTCTGATCAATACTTTCTGCCCATAGATGCCTTCACATGAAAGTAGCGTGTTGGACATCAGACATCTGAGCAATCTGCACTTACTTGTTTTTACAATTATCTATTAAACAGGACACAAACAGTGTTTTTCAATGGCAGCTTTTCAGAAACAAGAACCACACCACGTGGAGTACCCCAAGAGAGTTGGTCCTTTTTTACAAATTATTTACCGTACATATTAGATAATGCCAATATAGAAATGTATGCTGACAACTAAACCATATACACATCAGCACAAACTTATAATGAATTAAAAACTATTAGGAATAAAGAACTAAACGCGTGGCTGACTGGGTTAAAGCAAACAAGCTGGTCCTGAATTTATGGAAATCTAACTGCATGACTTGGGGTCAAATTATAATATTGATAGTAATACTATGTTAAATATGAAACTGAATGATAGTGCTATAAACCATGTGCATGAGACCAAACTACTGGGTGGGATTGTTGACAGTAAATTATGTAAAAAACACATTAATAATATGACTGCAAAGATGGGTAGAGACAGATCAATGATCAGCTTTTTTTTTTACTTGAAACATCTTGAAACAGCAATTCAATCATTAATATTAGCACATCTCAACTATTGCCAAGCAGCTTGGTCGAATGCCACTAGAGACATGTTTAACTACAAAGTAAACAAAACAGAACTGCCCACACAATACTCAAGTGTGACTATAAGACTGATATTATTTCAATGCACAAGAAGCACAATTGGTTAATAGTCAAAGACAGACTGTTATCCTCACTGACTGTTATTAGAAACATCTGTTCTTAAATCACCTCTTCTATTGTTTAAAAACCTCTCCTTGAGTGCAGAAAATCATAAACATACCACCAGGCATGCAACTGTCGGAAACTTTACAATACCTAAAGCAAGATCAGATGCACTGTTCTGTGCAGAGGTATGAAAGAAACAAAACACGTCAAACTCACCACTAAACTAAAATCAATACAAAATATTAATCAAAGAGCATCTATCAAAGTAGAAAATTATCATACGCATATGTTTGTGTATATGTGTGTATTGTGTATATGTATATATAAGTCAGTGCATTTGTGTGTATATGTTTATATGTATGTATAAATACACGTATGTGGATAAATGTGTACATGTCAGATATATACATGTTATTACAGTATGACAAAAGGATAATGCATGAGGTCACATGATAAAGTGTTGCATTATGTGGATATAAATATGTAAGGAAGTTCACTTAGTTTTTTTTATGCTTTTATAATGTTTATGTTTTTATGTCCTATGTGTTATATAATTCTGGAAGAATAACTGTGGCTTTGCTGCAGCTAATGGGAATCTTAATTAACTAAACTCCCATGATGGCACACACATGTCAAGTGATGACAGCATGGATAACTTTGATGAGCAGGAAACATCAGCTACCGTTAACAATGAAAGATTTAATGACATTATCCATAGCTTTAGCCATGTTCAGACTTCAGTGTTACATTTCAAGAAACTGATGCTATTAAAAGTAAAATAGCGCACGGTGTTACCAGTCCAGTCAGTTTGTCTTTGAAGTACGGTTTCAGGAAGCGTCCCAGAAACAACTTCATTGGGTGCTGATAGGACGAGCGAGCTGACGGTTCACCAGAAGACTCTCTGGTTGGTCCAGACATCTGACACACCAGCTCCTCCTGCAGTTACAAAGTTTTAATGTCAGTACCAACCAGCTAGCTGAGGTTCTAGGTGGTCGGGTCAGTACTGACCCACTGGCAGTGGGTCCGACTCAGCACTGACCTGCTGTCGTTGGTTCTGATTTAACAGCGTCTCCAGCTTATTCAGAGTGTCCTGGACAACCTGCTGGTAAACTAGGTTCAACTGCAGACACGAATCCACCGACAGAGACAGGCCGAGGTCACTCTGGAAGACAGATGAGAGCAGTGAGACGACACCTGACGGTACCGACACCTGACAGAACCAACAGAGATACTGACCTCATCACTGGAGCTCCTGACGTCCTCATCTGATACACACACAAAAGATCAGCTGGTTATTACACAACTCTGCAGTTCTGTCAATCAACAGTCGGATGGACAGATAGTACCTGACACAGGGATGGGGCTGTGTGCTCCCAGGATGTCCTCCAGGTCCTGGATCTCTCTCTGGATCTTGTCCCTCTGGACCAGCAAACCTGCAGCACACTGAACACACACCGAGATTTATGTCTTTGTGAGGACTCTATGCATCAACCAACTTCCTTTCCCTACCTGTCCCGCCTTATTCTCCACGCCGTCCTCGTCTGAACCATCATCTGATGAAAGACACAGAGTCACTGACTGAGACACAGACAGGTGATCAGGTGGACAGGTTATAAGGTGGACAGGTACCTGTCTCACTGCTCAGCAGGTCCAGTTCATTCTGAGTTACAGAGAGACTCCGTTCCAGCTCCTCCACTTGTCTCTGGATCCTGTCCCTCTCCGCTGACAGGGAAGCAGACATGTCTGTGGACGCAGACAGACAGGTCAACCACAACCTGTCCAAATGAAGAAGACATTGACTAAAACTACAGTCAGTGGTACTTATATGACCCGGTTTGGTACCAAAACTAGTAAGTGATGCTAATATGATGCCGTCTGGCACCAAAACGCATGTATGCATGGTTCGTCCTACCTGCAGCAGCTCACGCCTTGTCCTCACCTTTCTGTATTTTCAATTTTACCAGTTTATTATTCCCGGCCGCACGCGCCGCAAACCTCCAATCAACGCAACACCAACGTTAACATATTACCCAGCAGGCTTTGCGGCAGAAGAAACGAACCCGTCATGTCTACTAGTTCAGACTCATTTCCGCCTCCTAAATTCTAGAACATCCAGAACAGAATATTACTCGTCAGTTCGCACGCACGAGCCTCACGTCTCAAAACACAAAAACAGACCGCTTCAATGTGCATTTCAGTCTAATTTCCTGTAGCACTTCCGGTTACTGCCCTGCCTTTTTTTTTTTTTTTTTAATCTTTATGAGAACCCCCTGCAATTAACAACAGAGGCGGAAGAATCAAACTTTCATCCTTCCATAGCATGAGCACTGATTTATAAACATGATTTCTCACCACATAAATATCTAATTTGTAACAACAGAGACATTTTATTTAAAATTACGTCACTTTTTGTTGAAAGTTGTGAGATTCTACTGGTAGTTCAGATGGTTAATAGAGAGGGACGACTACTCACAATTAATTTCTTTCACTTTATAATATTCCAGTCTGTCCCAAAGAACTACCATTAATACTTAATTCCAGTCTCTCGGGTACTTTAATGCAGTTTTAAATCATAGGCAGTTTACCATCCATCCATCCAGAAACTCCTTGGTCCAACTAACTCAGTAGTAGGGGAGAGAGATTTTTACAGCAACCTGATAAGAGCAGTAACAAAATAGCTTGTTTATAAAGGACTTTGCCTCTTCCATATGTAAAAATCCTACATCACAGATTTTAACTGTAAGACTGTCTGGACGTTCTCCTACAAATATTTAGTTATAAATAAGGTGAAGTATCATTCATTAATATTACCCAGACAATCAGTATGTCACAATTCAAAGACACATAAATATTAATTGCAGCTGCTGCGGGTCATCCAGAAACTGAAACATTTTTATTAACAGTCATGTTTTCAAGGACTTTTCATTACAATGGGAAATCTTTCATTCTGGGTTCTTATGTACAGAAAACGAACCGCTTCATGAAAAAAAAGAAATAAGAACTACAGGACAAGAAGTTGGGTCAGTTGACTGTTGTGTTCGTTGTTCTCGACGATTCGAGGGAATTTTAAGCTTCTTGGTTTTTAAAAAGTAAACAAGTTAGTTTAGTTTGAAGGGAGCATGATAAGCCTTATGTCATTAATGTATTTATTTATTTCAAATTTGTTGAGAAGCATTTTACTGACAAAAGGTATAAACAAAGACAGCACACACATTCAGCTCTGCGGATTCATGTTTATTAACAACTTGCTGACAGAACCACGGCGGCCCATTTGGGTTGCGGCAGAAAAAAAGCCAGT
>JAOXYM010000012.1:29431202-29443229 GCA_028567055.1 Leptatherina wallacei | reverse complement strand
CGGGATTTTCAAACCGCCTTTCTAAAGACTTAATTGTAAAGTCACGTACAGCCTACTTGTGTCCCGCGGTTGTTTTTATGGGAGTTTTTGGTCTGTTCGTGACTTAGAACTTTGTAAGAGACTATTCCAAGGACTTATAAAAGTGATTTTTGCATAATATGTCCCCTTTAAGCCATATATGATCAAAAATATTTTAAAACTTTCTCAAAGGAGTTGTTTTTTTAGTGGTGGCGGCTGCTCAGTGTTCCATGTTTTGCCATCAAAGTTCGGTTTCCACTTTGTCGTAAAACACCCAATCTGTACCAAACTGAATGTGTTTCAGGTCAGTTCCATGCTGAACACAGATTATTATAGCGATTAGTAAAAAGTAGAGCCTTATTTCCGAATTGGGATCAATAAAGTAAATATTACCTTCGGTTTCTGCTCATTTCTTCCCTTTTGCCGATGTACTTGCGTCCACTTGTACCATTACACTGTCCTCAGAGTGTCTGCCCCCTTCCTTTTTTTCCCCTAATGGTATAATACAAATCTTCCAATCAGCATTGGCTGAAGATTCGATTCTCCCAGATGGTAGTCGGCTCTTCTCATTTACTAAAGAGACGCGTCACTAGTTTATCACCTGCCAAAATGGGCGCTAAGTTTTTATTTATACTCACCAAATTAAATCTTTTGTTGCATTTGTTGGATTGGCAGGTGTTTCATTTAGAGCCCTGGTAGAGTACATCAGCATCTGTATTTCTGTATTTGATGTTTATAAGAATGAAATTATGTTAATAAAGGTAATTTAGCTTTTGACTTTGGAAGAATTTAATTTCTCGTGTGATTTGTGATCACCACTTTTCTGATCACTTTTATTGTTCTGTTCTTTTTTCTAGACCTGCTGAACTTTCAGTCTGATCACAACATGGCTGCTGCAGAGGAGCTGGTAGATAAAATCTTCTCATGGGTGGATCAACAGGAGGAAATTGCAGACAAGTTGGATTTACGGGCCACTGAGCTTGAACAATATAATAAGAACATTAATGTCTCCAAAGTAGTTGGGAGCTCCTTGCAAGTTGGTGGTGCAGCTGCAGCAACAGCAGCAGGCATAGCTGCCATTATCACAGGAGGACTAGCCTTACCCTTTATAGCTACAGCAGGAGCAGTGGCAGCAGGAGCTGGTTTGGTTACCAATGTTGGCTCTGAAGTTGTCAGTGATGTCATATCAAGAAGCACCATGGATCAGGCAAAAAAGATCTCAGAGAATACTGAGAAACTTACAGAGGAAATCAAAGAAGGCATGGAGATCCTGTTAGAGAAAAGAAAGCGACAGGACAGAGATGTTTCTGCAGAAGATTACGTTGTGGAGCAAATCCTGAGAGTTATAGCCAAACGTAATGGGGTGAAAGTGAAAGCCAAAGACAAGGTTCTCACATTGCTGACTAAATTATCACTAGAAAAAATCTTGACGACAGAAACAGATTCAAATACCAAACATTCAGGCCTGAAGGTGCAGTTGCTGTCAGATTTTGTAACAGAAGTGGCCTTAAAAGAATTTGCCAAAGTGGGGGTTCCGATATCACAGAGACCGTTGCTGAAAGCAGGTGCTGGCAAGGCAGCAGCTGCTTTGGGTATGAAGGTTTCATTTAAAGCTGTAAAAAAGGTGAGCAAAGACAATCATTTCATTCAGTCTGTGCTTTAGGTGTACAATGTTGCAGAGTTGGAAGTATCCTCCAAAACACAATGACACCAACATCCATAAACATTTTTATTATTTCAGCTCATCTATTGAGTCAAAACCTGAAAAATAAAGCCAAAAAATGGCTGAAAGTTTCAGTTCTCTGTATTTTAACAATGACAGAAATCACATGCTGAATGCTCATCCTGTTTCTTTTTTATGTGTCTGAACATTGAAAGTCTGTTAAAATGCAAAGTTTAAACTGCTTTTTTAATAAATCAACAGTTTGACTTTTAGCTTTAATTGTTCTTATGTTTTCTTATTTACTTGTGTTTATTCTCTGTGTTTCATGTATTTCTGTTTGTATTGTGTGAAGAGTTTTTCAGATTCTACCTAATCAATTAAACTTTGGAATCTTTGTGTAATAATTGTGTTGGTACAGACAGCCCATGTCTAACAGCTGCTTCAGGTGGTAGGAGACGCGTAGAAACTCAGGATTTCTTCAATGTAAACCTACCCAGTTACCATGGTAACAGATTCAGGGTATGACTTACCTCTCTTTCTGGATGGAGAACCCAGAGACTCAAATCTCAAATTAAGCATATTCAAAAAATACCCTCATGTTAAATTTACTCAAACTTTCACAGGTGAAATTTAGGGTGTAAGGGATAAATAGATAATTACTTAATTGTGCTCCTTTGGATGGACTGGCGACCTGTCCAAGGTGTACCCTGACTCCTGACTAATGCTGGGATAGGCTGCAGCCCCCCGTGACCTCGAATTGGACTAAGCGGAAAATGAACGAACGAACGAACGAACGAACGAACGAACGAACGAACGAACGAACGAACGAACGAACGTGCTCCTTTTTGGAATTAAAAATGGTTGATTTACTTAATTTGAACTAATCCTTTGATTTATATTGTTACTTTGTTTTTAATTTTTCTAAAATCCCAGATTTAGAGCAAGACTCTTGCATTGGGTGGCGTTATTTCTGACAGGATTCATTGACATTAAGTTTTATTTTTCTCAAGCCTATGAATAATAAATGGTTTATTTTCAGGTTAGTGGAGGAGCCATCGGGCTTCTGATTTCAGTTCCTGAGCTGATCAACAACTATATGAATCTGGACAACTGTGAGACAGAAGCCAGCAAACTTATAAGACAGCAGGCTAAAGATATACGAAAAGCGGCTAAAATCATGAAATCTGGACTGGATGAAATTGAGTGAGTTTGTGAAAAGCATTAATTCAGGTTCTGAGTCCAAGTTTATTCTACAATGTTCCTATTTTTGCACCAACTAGCCTTTTATGAAACTCCTCAAATCTTCCTGAGATCTGTTAGTGTGGGGTACATGAACAAAACAAACACAATACACTGAGGATGTTAATTTATAACAACTTTATTGAATTACCTGTGTGTTCTTCTCCATCTCCTTTAACAGTAAATAATGAAAGAATCAGTTCATTTTACTCTGCAGGAAAAAAAAAGCCTCATCGAAGCTAAAACCTACTAAATTTCTTCTTTCAGAGATGTGTTTCGGAGGCAGAATGACAGGAAGGGAATTTTTTCATACTGTGTCCTGCTCTAAAAGTGACTCGCAACAGGACCAGAACCTCTCAGGTGAGCTTTCATTTCAACCATCTAATGGGAAGAGTTGTTGGGGAGAATGAAAGACGTTGGACTGGAAACATAAACTGGATTTTAACAGGAAGTCCTTCATGAAGCAGCTTTATGTATAAAAAGGACAGCTGTTGGCTCCACTGATAAAAGATATATGTAATATAATCTCTATATCTCTGTTGAATAGTAAACCAGACTCTCTGCAGCTCTGCTCTTCATCTTAATCAGTTCCACAACTCAAAGGTCCAAGGATTAGATAATGAGATTTATTAGCTCACCTCCTAAAGTGAATTGTACATACATGTCCTTGAGAGGTTTCAGAAAACAAATTGCTCTAGATTAGACTGCAACAAACACAACTGTTACTTCAAGTCCAACTTCAAACTAGAAAATTACATCTGAGCCCCCTGAGCTCTTTATTTACTCTTAGCCAGCCTGCTAGGCACAACTGGTTCTTCAAAAGGAGAAGCCAAAAGACTAAATATATAAATAACCAAGGGGAAACAAAACCAAAGGAAAAATTAACACATGATTTACTTTTTTCCTTTCTTTTATTTAACCCAAAAAATTATGATAGCCACAAAAACCCATTTCAAGAAAAAGCCACATGCAGGGAATCCTTACTATTTAAACAAAGTGACCACTTTCACTGAACACTGCTGGATATGGCCGTCAAGCTGCAACAGCCACTTGAATGAATGTTTGCAGGAATAAAGAAGAAGCTGCCAAGTTTAATTTCTTTGGATTTCTTCAGAGAAAAGATCACATTATAAAGTTAAAATCTTGTCAGATTACAGGATTCTTACTGAACAGATCAGCTGTTAAACCTCCGTCTTACACCGCTCATCCAACTCTGCCTTTATGATGCTTCTTTTTTCTTATAGTAAGCCTGTCGTCCTGTTACTGGTTTTACAAACATGACTTAGATTGAAATAACAGACATATACTGTGAAGTGAGATGGCAGATGTTACAGGAATTTGGTGGATTTCTGATATTAACTTGTGTGTATTTTATTGACTTTTGCAGGTGCTCCTCCTCCCGTTAGGTGAAGGCCTCTTCCAGCCTGAGAGTGGCCTATAAAAGGACTGGGAATCTGCACCATGTATCTGTTGTGTGTAAGCCTAGGTTTTTGGTCTGTTTGTTAGGGTTTATGTTTATTATCTTTAGTTCTTCAGATTGACCTTGTAGGGGACAGGTGCCATTTTGTTTTCCTTGGGGTTTTCTCCTGTTTATGTTGAAGTTAGTGAAGTTCAGAAGTAGGTTTGTAGTCTTGTTTTTTGGTGGTTAGGTAAGTTGTTCTTTTTATTTTTAGTTAGGGATGTTCTGTTTGTTGTGTTGGCCTTGGCTCTCTGTGATGCTTTTGGCCCTTCTGCATTTTAACTGTGATACCAGCATTAAATGAAAGGTTTATGTAATACTGCCTCATTTCATCTACTGGAGGAGTTGTGCTACTAACTCTTTCCCCTGGACCTGCCTTAGAGATGTGACATAATATGAGAAGATTAAAATTCAACTGATTTTGTAGGACTTCTTGGGCCAGTGTGAAAATAAAGTGATTATGTAAATGAAGGGATTGTGATTGCGGGATGTGAAACACATACTTGAGAACAAAATCTGGTCAGTTGTGCTTGGCTTCAAACGGCTTCTTCTCTGACGATTTCACCAGACTTAAAAATTCTCTCACATGGGAGTAAGGATGCTGGTGTAGAGAAGCAGAGACTCTATAAAAGGTGCACTTATGCTGCCTTGTGGAGGGAGCAGTAATTTAAAGGGTCTTCCATACTGGAAATAACTTTGTCCTTCAAATATCAGGATAAGTAAAGAAAAAAATTTGATGACATCACTAGTAAAATAACTATCCCTGGACCTCTGCAGTTACACCGGTGGTACATGTTGTGTATCCACATGGCTGTCCAGGAGGTTCCAGAGGCTGTTGCTCTAGAGAGGAGATGGACCTGGGCTGGTAGACTGGTACTGGTCTATCTCTTTGACTCATAACGCTGCTCATCCTATCAGAGATGTTATTTTCTCCACCACTGTAAATTTGTCTTTTTTGGTTGGTGTGGACATTATAAAGGTTCAAAGGACATTTTAACCAGTGTTCAATCTTCAGACTACCGGAGCTGACACATCTGGCGTCAGGGAGAAGAACGCTGAACCCAGATTTGTATTTGTAATATTTCTCAATCAGTAATAAATACTTTGAACATACATGTGAGTGTGTGCTTGCTAATTCTCCTATGCAAACGATTCTGCTGAGAGATTGACTGAAGGAAAGGGCAATTTCTCTACACATTGTTGATGAAGTTTCTAGAAATTTAATGTGTAACTCTGGATGAAAGCAACTTAACAATAGAGAAGAAGTTGCAGAGGTTTATTGTTTCTGTATTTCTGACAGCTTCTGTTGTTGTGGTGCTTGATTTGAAACACGCCACAATTCTCCATGACGGGATGCAGCCGTCATAAAGACCTGATGGTTGTGAGAGTGGCTTCTTCACCACCAGATTCAACATGAGAGTCGGGCACAGTGAGATTGGCACATGCTAGCCTATTTGGCACCGCATTTGTGAACAGACATTTTACTTTGCCTCTGATTTCCCACTTTTTAGTTTTGCAGCAGAATAGCTGACTGCAGGTCCCTGCCAGACATATTCACTGAGGTCAACATATCTGCTGGCAAGCCGACTGTGGGTGCCTTTGAAATTTGTGCCACTAGTCTTTGATAACTTTGTTTTTGTTCAACATTTGTTTCAGGGTCTTCCTTCCTGGGATTTTACATCATAAACAACAATGTGTCCATAATAATGAGGTTCAGCAAGACCTCATGTAACTGTTGCTTCCAGGACACTGATGAAATAAAGAAAGAAAAGTTATATGTGCCATTTTCTAAATGTATTGTTCTTCTATACAATAAGAGATTTCTAAGCTTGAAACATTTTTTTCCCTTCTTTGTCAGCATGACAGCCAGAAACTGAAAAAAGATATAAACTAAGGACAAAAAGTCAGGAAATTAATGTCTGGTGGATTATTTCTTTGTAACAATTCTTCTTGCTAATAAATCTTATACTGTTGGAAAGTTGTTTATTTCCCAATAAGCCAAACAGCTTATTTTGCTACGGACTCTTTGTTTTGAATGTCTGGTACCCTGGATGCTGACAGTCAGGGTAACTTCAGGCTGGTGTTCTATGAAAGAAGACGACACCATCAAAAGACCGTTTCCTCCTCATCTTGTTGGTATTTAGGAACTGTAGGCAGTCTTCTACAGATTTGAAGTCAAGGTTTAAAGGGCAATATGACTGACAGCTCTTTATCAGAAAATCCAGAACAGACTGCTCACAGCTGATCTACAGTCTCATAAAGCTGCCAGGATGCCTGCCATGAACTGCAACCACATTAACTTAGAGTTGACAGATTTAATTGTTATAGCAACAGCCAGCCAGCCATAATATAAGATGGATATGTGTGTATATATATATACATATGTATATATTTATGTGTATGGTTTGTGCCAACTTCTTTAGTTCTTAATTTGTAAAGCAACTTCGAGAGAAGAAAACTAATTAGCATAAACAGAAGATTTACAGCGTGATGTACGTGATACAAACGTCAGCATATAAATTGTACCTTTCACTGCAGTAAAACAAGTTGCATGTTGGCTCAGAGGCTCCGGTGCCCGATGCCCCGGGGACTGAACCTGAAACACAAACACCAACACAAGCACCTACAAAAAATAAAACAATAAATCCCTTAAATGCACATTGCTTTTGATGGAGATGGTAACATTTTATGGCACCAGTCAAAGTGGTTTCCCGAGGTCTGGAAATGTACAAGAGACCCACTCTGGAGGGACTCGCTTATGTCACGTTTTAACAATGAATATCTGGATTCACAAACAGCGACTTCTTCCTGGCATGTAAACTCAATTTAATTCCACAACATTTATCAAAGTTAATTTAAAACAACAAATAATCAATGTTTTACAAACAGTTTGTAAACAGTTCAGACTTATGGCAATATCCCATAATTTATTTTGGCTTTTATTGGGTCAGTGTGACCCAATAAACATCAGGTCCATTTTAATCACCATAAAGTGCACTTGGAGTGTTTTTATATGAACACGGTTGTTTGTGATTAGAAAACAAACTGAAACATGTTCAACAGAACACACTTACATGGAGGTAAGTGAAGAAAAGCACCGAGCTGCAGGTGAACTCGGCTTCACCTCGAACACTCCTGGATAAAGTCTTTGCTGCCACCTGGTGGCAGGTTAGTGATGTGCTTCCACAGTACAAACAGAAGCTGGACAGCTGCAAAGCTCAATGTTTTCAAGTCAAATTCATTCTTAAAACATCATTTGGCGAGCTAATTTCAGTCCAAATAAATACCAGTTAATTAGCATCTAAGTTAGCTTCATGATTTCAATCCTCTTCATAAAAGCCAGATTATGCTTCATCATCCATCTAAAATACATTTATCTGTTTTCCAAAAAGATAATATGCAGGTGACCAGACATTTTAATATTTTGTCTCCCTTAATTAAAGAAAAAAAAGGAACATTTAAAATTATTATTTCTCCGAGACATTCTGGATCTCTGATCCCTTTAACTAAAAATCAGGAACAGCAGAATAAAGATGAATCAGTCGAAGCTCCTCTCCACTGCTGTTGTCTGGTTTCCTGAGAGATCAAACCTTCATCTGCTCCAGGAAAACTGAGAGAAGCTCCAGCAGCATGAAGGTGAAAGGAAGGTTTCTACTGAGGAAAAATAAATAAGCTGTGTATATGTAGGCTGTGAAAGCTGAAACGCTGCTGTACCAACCTGAAAGTCCGGAATTAAAACTTGAAGCTGGGTCAGAGGTAGTGTTCAGACCCTGAATAATGCCCCAGGAGCAGCAGCAATGCCTTCTGTGAAACACTGATGGCACAATACTGACTTGATTCTAGAGTTTAGGTCCTTTTGATTCCACATCAAGGGCGTTAACATTCCTGGCTCGTGAGCAAAGAGTCACCCAGTTGATTTCTGGCTGCAAGTCATTCCTCACTGCCCGTGTTTCCCTCCAGCTGCCTTCAATAAAAGGCATAAAATGCTGAAAACTCCCTCATAATTTGAGATTCTCCTTCCATCCTAAGAAGAAAATAAAAATAGCCTTTAGCAGCGGTCGGCCTCAGCTCACAGGAAGAAGTTGATTTTGGCAGAAACGGCTTTGCAGCCCGTGGTGGAGAAGTATTTTCCCGGGACAGGAGCGTAGATCATGTCTCCCCCGACTGCCTCCACCACGTCACGGCGGCTGCAACTTCCCCGCTGGCAGAGCTGAGAGCGAACGCAGCGCTCAACATGGCACCGGCTCAGCGGCAGGAAGGGGACGAAGCGGGTGATGAGGTTCTGCTTTATGATGCTGGACTTGAAGAAACCACCTGCAGAGAAAAAACTCACTTCAGCTTCCTTCCTTCACTAGAAAGTTCTTTGAATCAGTGTCAAAACTTAAAAGAAAATTTGCTCTTTCATTTTGCCTTTGGGGATAAAGTATTGATAGGCACAAAGTTCTTCCAGTCAAACAGCTTTAAAGTTTATCTTTCTGACACGTCCAGGTTGATATGACTGTTAGACAACATGGAGAGCATATCTGAGAAGGGGAGGGGGATGCTGTGTCTTTTTACAAAAGGAGAAAACAATTCTTTCAAACTATTTATATTTGGAATAGTAACATCTAGAATTATTTTATTTCTACATGTTAGGAATTAATCTTTACCCTATCTCAGACTATCTGGATGTGATATCTGAATTTGAGAGGTGTCCACATTTTTTAGCATCATCAAGTCACAGAACAAACTTTGGTGGGTTTGGTATATATTAAAGAATATTAAAATGTTTCCTGCAAGTTGACTCAACACTCAAACTCTCCCGTCTGCAGATCAAAAGTCCCAATTAAATCAGTTTCAGTGCTTCAGTGTTTTTATTTGACATATCTTGTCCTACGCTTCATTATCTGGTCCTCTAATAGCAAAAATAACTTTTTCTGACTGATCAATATAAGCAACAGTAACTCTTACTAGTGTTGTTGTTATAAACTGTCTGTACGATGCCTTCCTCCAGGTCGGCCAACCTAATCTCCTCTCTTTCCCGCCCAGCCTGCCGGTTCTCCAGAGCCACTTTGTTAATCACATCCTCTCCAGAGGTGCTGCAAGGAAAACACACAAAACAACATCCAGCATCCACTTCCTCACAATACCGATGTTTTTTTCCTTGTAGAAACAGAACCTCTATATGCACTCTATACAGAGTGCTTTGACTCTGGATGTTTCATAGACCTGATACGCAACGTAAGTATGACCGTGCCTGTGTTTAGAGAGAAACTTAAATGTTTGGATTTGGAGACATTTTTTCAGAAACATCTTTTCAGTCTTGTTAGGAGATGTGGTAAGACCCTGCTCTGTCCTTCAGAAATGAAAGGTGCTCTTCATTAATCTGACCACATCTGATCATGTCATGCCTGAATGAACATCCTGGTGCAATTTGTGACAGAAATCTTAGTAGGTCAGAGTCCGTCTGAACTTCTGTAATCACATTACAGAGACATGCACATATGATCTGTTTTTCAAACTAAAGTAAATACTAAAGATTACATTATTGATTAAACGGCTCCATCCAAATTTCCCTACACCATGGTTACCCTGACATCATCTGCTGTGGTACCTTGCTGGTTTTTCCACAGCAGCTGAGTCACATGAATGTTCTCACACAGCAGAAATGACAATAAAAATAATACTTAACTGAAGGCAAAAATAATTTCTCTCTTTACTGTAAGCGACCTCAACATTCATTTCCCTGTCAACATGACTCAGTGCAGTGTTGGCGTTTTGTACCTGATGAAGACGTAGATGGCCTTGCGGTAGTTAGTGCGAAACACAACATGGGAGGGCCCCAGGAAGGGCTCCAGAACATCGATAAAGCCTGGAGGCATTTTCTCCATCTCATCAAAGATGAAGACAGAGCGAGCGCATTCTGTCAGGTTTCCCTGCACCCAGCTCTTCAGCTCCTCCTGCAAACCAAAATGAGGATATTTTTTGATAGCACAATGAACAAATCCTACTTTTAACATCTCCAAACGCGTCATTTAGAGGTAAAGCACGGTTTCATAACTGATGCACATTATAAATCTATTATATTTCTCCTTTATTTGATCTAGTTTTTACCATGTTCATTTGAGGACATACCAATCAAGATGGCATCATGTACAAATTTTTACTTAATTATCAAAACCATCAGTAATCTATAGGCCTAATATGATCTTTTAATTGCCTGTTACATTCGAAATGTCAGTTTGTGATAGCTGTGTTATTACATATGAACTGGAAGTAATCAAATCAAAATACGGCGACTGCTTACTCACCCTGTACTGTTTGACCTGCTGGGCTGAAGGAAAGTGAAGCGTGGGGACAAACTGGTGGACATATGGGCTGCTCATGGCTGAGCCATACAGATGATTCCCCAGCATGGAGCTGACCAGCGTCTTTCCCGTCCCCGAAGAGCCATGGAAAGACAGTACCAGGGGCCGATCAGGGTTTTTATTATTAAGGAACTTTGCCACCTCCTCCGACACGATGTCTTGAGCCAGATGTTGACCGAAGACGTTCTTATAGAGGTCCCACTCCAAATCTGTTAATCAGAAAATAAAGACAATAACACCTGCGATACTGGTGGCTAAGGTAAATGTTTGTTATAATGAAACACATGAAGATCCTTGGTGTGACTGTTTTTAAGTCTTGGTGCTTTATTAGAGGATTTGACTCCCTTCAAGTATTAATGTCCACATCAAAACCTTTCTCAATAGTCAATATAATCATCAGGATTTAATATATACATGTATAGTTTAACTATTTCTGTTTGGACTAACATGGCACAAATCATTAAGGAGCTATTTGGAATAACAGAATAACAGCTAATATGACTACATAATATAGTATAATAACTATAGCATAACTTAAATAAATTAACAGATAATTTTACATGTTCCAACCGCTTAATTTTAGTGTCATACTGAACATATGACTTCCTGTTTTGGAGCTAGCATTAGCCGCTAGTAACATTATTCATTACCTCAATAAAGAGCACCGAAGACTAAAACACTACCTAGCAAATACCATTAGTATAGAAAAATGCATGTATGTTGAGCTACGTACAACATAGCAGCACTTTGTTTTGCTAGCTAACAAATAGCATCACCAAAAAGTTAACCTAAACTAGCCAGAAACATTTCTTACCTCTGATGCTCGGCTTAAAGTCACAGTCACAGCTCTCTGATATGGTGCAGTAAAGTTTCTGAAAAACGCAGCAAACCGGGCTGTAAATGAATAAAAACAGCACAAACAGAGAAATGAACATTTTGGCTGCCTACTTGGGGACAGAAAAACCGACTGCACCCTCGCTTTTCCACAGCTGCTTTCCGTCCATCTAACGAATAGAAAGTTGTAGTTTTACTTGTTCCAGGGGGTTGTGCAGAAATACGGAGAGTGATGAATCAGAGGACTACATCTCCCAGAATGCATCTGGAGAAAGACACGTTGGAGGATCACAGTGCAAAAGGCGTGATGAACAAGCTAGTAGCCTTCAGATGCTGCTTCGGTTGGGTTGATGGATGGATGGATGGATGGATGGATGGATAGATAGATAGATAAGAGTGTTAAATCCAGCACCACTTCATCTGCTAAGCTAAAGGCAAAAGCTAAAAGGGCTGCAGTTTTGGCTTGT
>JAOXYM010000012.1:29386239-29399530 GCA_028567055.1 Leptatherina wallacei | reverse complement strand
TTCCTGTTTTTATTTTGCACTTTATTTTATTTCCATAATGTGTTCAGCACTTTGTTTCAACCAACGTTGTGTTAAAGCGCTTTATAAATGAAGTTGAGTTGAGTTGAGTTGAGAATGTAAAATTCTTTCTAGAAACCATGGCCGCCGTGTCCTGCAGACTAAAGAGGAGAGGGAACATCCAGCATTAGTGTCTATAGCGTGGGCAGCTTCCATCTGTGAAGCTTCATCAATGCTGAAAAGTACATGATGGAGGTTTTAGAGCAACATCTGCTCCCATCCAGACATCGTCTCTTTCAAGGAAGGCCTTGCAGATTTCAGCAAGACGATGCTGAACCACATACTGCATCCATCACAGCAGCATGGCTTCACAGGAGAATAGTCCGGGTGCTGAACTAGCCTGCCCGCAGTCAAGACCTTTCACCTTTCAGACGTTTACTGGCAGTTGTTAAAAGAAGAGGGGATGCTACACAGATGTGTTATTGCAATTGAATCCAAAATAAGCTAATATTTTCCATGAAATGGTAAAATTTCTCTGTTTCAACATCTGAATTGTTGTGCACGTTTTATTGGGGATAAAATATGGGTTGATGAGATTTGTAAATTATTACAAGCTGTTTTTATTTACAGTTTAAACAAAGTCCCAACTTTTTGGGAGTTGGGTTTGTTCATATAGACTTTGAACATTTAGAGAATCATGAGGACAACTGACTGAACTCTCTATTTTCAGTAACAGCTTTGAATGTTTACTACCTATAAATCTAGTGTTCTTAATAAAAGGTGCACTAACTCTGCATCTGTCTTCGGACAAAACTGAATTCTCTTCCTGTGCGACCAACAGGTGGGAACCAAAAAGCAGACATGGCATGCCATGTCACCTTGGAGATTTCCAACCATCTGCTTTCGTCACTGATGGCGCGGCTTTCCTGACTTTTAGCTCTGCCCTTGATGACGAAGTTTGTCAGCTCTGGCCGTAAATCCTGGGAAATGATCCCTCCAATAAAGTTGTTGCACACCAAAGCTGGTCTCCCATGACAACATTGGACTGCTCATTTGTTTGAAGATCATCTGGGTATTTCAGTAAAATTTTTCTCCTTAACTAACAACACAAAGGAAAGAAAAAGGAGAAGAGATATGATGTGTTATATTACGTGAAGCAAAGTTTTCTTTCACTGTTTCATCAGCTGCACCCTGAACACGAATCCTTTATGTCTCTTAAATGAATACCACAAAATACAGATGACACTGAGCTGCTGACCCTCAACAGAGAGGAAATCGAGCTTCATCTCCACATCACAGTGAGGGGGCTTCAGATATGTGACTGTTTTGGTAGCTCGCAGGGCTGTGAAACTGCAGAGTGGTTTATATTGGCTGGGAACCCAGACTGGAAGTTACAGGTGTTGTCCAGCCTCACACAGAGCTGTGACTTTCAGCATGGCCTTGACAAAGGAACAGGAAATATGTCGGAAATCAACGGGGCCTCAGAAAGTGGTAAAAATTGGCCCAGTCTGCAACGATGAACACAGCAGAGGAAACCCCCACCCCAACACACCTGCCAGGCACTCTAAATTAGGACTTTTTTTTAGAACTTACAATGGGAGAAAACAGCACATCTGCACATGAGTTATGAGCTTGATTTGCTTAAAACACCTACGCTCATCTCTTTTTCAGGATGTTACAACAACATCTTCGGTGGAGGATGAATCAACATCTCTACAAAGGTTTCTGTTTGCATTGAGGGTTCACAAACACCATGACATCAATGCTGATTCACAGGACTGCAGCAACTAAAACTGTGTCTTGCATAACAACGACGAATGTTTGTCCCAGTTTGGACCCAATTATGGCAGCAGATGGGAAGTCAAAGGACGACCAAGTCAGAAATCATCCCCTCTCTCAGCGAATCTCTTAAGGGATGTTTAATCTAACTTTACAGTTAAAAAAAACTTGATGCCTAAAAAAAAGAAGTTTTATAAACTTGTCCAGAAATATTTGATTTTGTAGAACTTCGCTAGACTTGATAAATCTGAGTATGTTCTACACCAGGTTGTACTTGATGCGATCAAATCTGTGTAAATGAGAGTTGATGCTACACATGATAAGCTTAAGTTCGCCTCACTAAGATGAACTGAACTTTGATAGTTCTTTCGGCTGCTTTGCAGGTGTGGACGTTGTTTTTGCTAAAATAATGTTAAGAATACAGACCTCCTCTCTGTTACGCTGTGCAGCAGCTGTAAATGGACTGCATGCATATGGCACTTTTCTAGTCACTTTCAACACCAGAAGTCACATTCATCCATTCACGCACACACACGACACTTCCCAGGAATTATCTATAAAGTTTTTTTCACCATCACACACATTCACTCCTCCGATAAACACATTAGTGACAATATGGTGTTCAGTATAACGTCTGAACATCCACCTGAAAGTCCACCTACTTTGGTTCCCTAGTCTTTAGCTAACCCTTGTTTAATCTGTCCGTTTGAAGCAGGAATGCAGAGTTTGCATGTTCTCCCTGTGTATGCGTGGGTTTTCTCCGGGTACTCCGGCTTCCTCCCACTGTCCAAAGACATGCATGTTAGGTTAATTGGTCACTCTAGATTCTCCCTAGGAGTTAGTATGTGTGTGAATGGTTGTTTGTCTTTCTGTGTTGGCCCTGCAACGGACTGGCGACCTGTCTAAGGTTTACCCTGTCTCTCGCCTGAAAATTGCTGGGATAGGCTCCAACTTAATCCAACCCTGAATTGGATTAAGCGGTACAGAAAATGAATGAATGAATAATAAATAAATAAATATAGAAAAGACAAATATACAAATATATACAGACGTGCAAACCTGTATATATACACATATAATGTGCTTACTCATGCATATATATACATATACCTTCATGCACACATGTCATGTACACATATACATACTCAAACATGTACATTGGTACATAGTGTGTACACATACACACAAACCACTGGTATATTCATGCATGCACACTGTTTACCTATATATATACACATAGTTAATTGGGTTTACATATATTCTCTTTCTTTATACTTTTTGAATACCATTACTTTGATTATTTTCTTAAACTGGTTGATATTTGGACAATGAGTACTTCCTGAAGTTTATGCCATAATTTGACACCATATTCCATAGGGCACATGTCTCACTCTGAAAATCTTCAGATTTATTTTCCCTCTCAGATTATATCCACTTCACGATAAAGAAACATCTTTTGTAAGTGGTCAGGTAGTATATAAATCATTATTGTTTATAACTCCACCAAATCACTGAATTTGATAGTTTTAAAACTTCCAAAGTCAATCAGTATATTCTCAATATGTCCCACAGTGCAGACAACCCTTATTGCTCTTTCCTGTTGCATATATAACAGTTGCAAAGAACTCTTTCCCCATGTTTTCTTTCTTCTTGATATGCACAGGTTGAATCAGGTTGAAGGCATTTTCTTCTGCAGCCCAACACTATAAGATCTTAAAATATGCAGTTTAACAAGGACTTCTGTCACAGCTGGAGACAAAAGTTAAAGCAGATCATCCCTTTTCACAACTTTTTGGCAAAAAAGAGACAGACAACCTCTGCTTTCTACCTGCTCAGCTGTTTTATCACAGTTCTGTGTGCAGTAATGGTTTTGTTTTCCATTTCCCCCTCTGTTATGTGTAGCCTATGTAAGATTTCATCATTTTTCACAGGATACTTCTCTGCAAATATGGATCTAAAATCCAATTATGGTTTAAAAAATTCCTGCATTTCCGCTGTCCTGCTGCTGCAGAGTTGAATCGTAAGTGTTCACTGCCCTTTAGTGGCCAAAACCAGGAACTGTATGAGTTCAGTGTCCAGTTTTATAGAAGTTTTTCCCCTTTCTCATCACCTTTTGTATTTTTTATCACAGTATTCAAGTGTTGCTGACCCTGCGTCACTTTTACCGTAGCCACTATTTCTGAGTGGCATAATCAACAAGAGACTGGATGGATGGAGGTGACAGAGGTTTACAATACTTTTTCAATTGCTGTTAGGCCTTAAAGTTTTAATCTGGATAACATACCACATCATTTTAAATTATATTTATATGACAAATTAAAGGAAAAACTGTAGAAGGTTAGTGGAGGGTCATGCTAAACTGCATGCCTCCACAAGCAGTTAATGCTTCATCTACAAGTAGCTGGCAGATGGTAGCTGCTCATCTGACATTTACTTTAAAAGGAATCCTGGTTAGGGTGACATCTGCTGATCTGAAGAAAGAAATCAGAAAATGGAGTCAGAAAACAGGGTCAAAAGGGCACATTTAACCTCACTGTTGCTTGTGCATGAATGCACGGAGAAGAAATGAAAGAGCAACACTTCATCAGGTGACTGAGAACAGACTGTTAGCAAAAACAGCCCATTTATGGAGGGATTGCACTGTATCACAGGGTGAAGACAACGAGGACTAGCGTGGATGCTCACACCCACGACCGATTTAGAATCATCAATTAACCCAACATGCATGCCTCTGGACTGTGGGAGGAAGCTGGAGTGTGTGGAGAAAGCCCACGCATGCACAGGGAGGACATTCATAAACCCCTCATTACAAAAATGAATTTGAGTGTTCGTGGTGTGAAAACCACAAGGACTAGCGTACAGGGATGTAGGAAAAAAGGATACAGTGAGTCATCTTTAACTATATTCTCGTCAAGTGGGAGAGTACATGTGTGGTGTAATGGAACAGACCTGCATGCTTGAACCCTGCGTGAGGGAAACCAGCGCTTTGGTTATTCTGATACCATTCAGGTCTGGTTTGGATCCACTTGTGCATTCAATACTCTTACTTTGCAGTTAGATATGACCATGACATCTTTCATTTAGAAACACTAGATAGGAAAAGTAAAATAATCGTATTTCAAAGTTTAGTTACCACATCTCAACCCTGCTGAACAACTGAGTGATTTTTTACATTTTTGATTTAATGTTTCTCTGCACTGAAGCTGCTGTGGCACCTGATGATGGCAACAAGTTGGTTTTTACTTAAATGTGTTGCCACTCTGTGCAAAATTGTTATGGACAAACTTAATATACACATAAAGAAATGAGTGTTTGGTGGATCATTTCTTTGTTGTGACAATGCTTTGTAGCAATAAATCTTATCCTGTTGGAAAGCCTGTTCATTTCCGTTTTAATATTCTATTCTATTTCTATTTAGAATCATGAATTTAGTTATTGCCAAGAAGCATTGCTATGATAAGAAATAATCCGGCAAACATTAAATTTCTAAGTTATTGTGCTAAGTTTGTATCCTTTGTCACTTTCTGACCGTTATAGTAATAAAAAACGTCTAATTTGACATAAAACTCAGAAATCTGTCATTGCATTGAAATACAAAAGAATAAAATATGTCATATATGTCCTTTAAGCTGAATGATGTCTTGCTGAACTTCCTTATTACAGATGCACAGCCTCTGTCCTGGATCACATGTACACAATGTCAGGAAGGAAAACCCTGAAGGTTTGGGAAGTTTCTCACCGACACAACCCACATTCTCAACTCTGCTGCTCATCCCACAAATGCATTTTCCTTTCAAATGTGGCTCCATTTAAAAGCAAAATAATCAGAATAACTATAATTTTCTGTCAGGTGGACAGCCTTTTACATCTTCCCGTTCCCGCATATAAAGCAAGAGAAATATAATTAGCCAGGCACTTCATGTTTTCTCTATCTATGTCTTTGGTCTGCAGTGAGGACACATGGGGTGCCCTGGGATAAACCCTTGCCACAGGTGGATTAGCCCTGGATTGATATGGAGAGCGACACATATTTATAACTTCCTGCTTGATCAATGAATAAGTGCCCTGACTGCTGAAAGGGTGAGGGCAGAAGATCCTCATAGCACTGGTGTGACTGGGAAAAGATATGGTTCAATGTAAACATCACATCAACTCGCACATTTTAAAATAATTCATGGGGTCTTTGCAAATCCTATTAACTGATTTAAGATGAAACTGATTACCTGTCCGACCTGCACTCTCTTTCAGGAGCAGACACTGGACACAATGGTGGACATGTTCTGGGAATGCTCAGTGGTCAATGATTCTTGGATTCAGGTCATGCTGATGCTGTCTGAGTTGTTAGAGGGTCTGTGATATTATCTAACCCTTGCCTTTGTCTACTTAATGATGATTCATCGCTGCCTATCAATCTCAGTCAGAATAGATTATTGTTTGCAGACTTCGCTGCTGCCAAGAAAGCTAAACTGGCTTTGTGGTTTAATCCCACTATCTCCTTAATTCATCATTGGATGGCATCCTACCAGAGCACAGCTTCCTTATAATGTACAACGTCTCAGCTCAGTAAATCCAGAATAACTAACACAGGCCTGGTCAAACATAGTTGTGTCCATAAGGAACAACATGAGAAAGAGGACTTCTGCCACACCTCTCTGTACCATATGGCCGGGAGTGTTCCAGCTTTAGAGGTTAAGTAGACAGGTAAACCGTGTCTTGTGCATTATATATATATGTATGATAATTTTCTCTTCCCTCTCAGTCCACTACTGTTTGAATTGCTACTCAACATGTCTCTCTTGTTGTCTATATATCTTTATATAGATATGACCCTTCTAAAAAAATGGTGGTGGTGTGGGGTTGCTGTTGTTGATGATGTGCTGCTATGTTGTATTTTATTTGTGCATGTTCTTGAAAATTTGAATTAAAATGTTGATCATAAAAAAGAGAAATAAACAGGCTACAGCATTGTATTGTTACTGATACTTCAAAGAAACTATTTAAATAAAATCTTAAACATTTGAATAAAGTTTGCAAGAGTTACAAATTGTAAACCTTTTGAAGAAGATGAGAAACTGTTTCATTTGAAGCCTGAATGACCCTTTAAAAGCCAGCTGTTTGGTAGACTATAATGGATTTTATAAACTATTTGTGGAACTAAACCTGCCTGAGCCATCTCTACCACATGGTTTGGGTATATAATACCAAAAATTTGTGTTTCTTTTCCCATTACTGTTTCAAATTTGACCATATCATGATTGTTACTATATCATTAACTCTCATCTCAAACATTTGTTATAAAACATTGATTCTTATCATTATTGTTTAAAAGGAAAAGAAAAAATGCTCAGAAAAATTTCTCTTGTGTTTTTCTTGGTGTGAACTTTAATATTGGACGGAAATTCCAGTGAATGGTGGTGTGGATCCTGTAATGTTTGAGACATCCAGGTTGTCTGTCAGTTCATGCATCAACATACTCGGTGAAAACAGCTTTAAGTGTGTGAATGTGCATATTAATAAGCCACTATAAACTCATAAATCATTTTGACCGAAGACACGCCCCCTGCTCTCTGATTGGCTGCGGCGCGACTCCCGTCTGCTGCGTCCCCTCTTGGCAATTTAAGCGGACCCCTTGCGCAATTTGATGAATAGAGTCGCTGTCAAAATCGCTAAGAGAGGACAGCTTGTTCGTGGTTGGACATCTGTGACAGGGAGGACAAGAAGAGACGCTGCGTCATGTCTCCTCCACACACTTACTCGTAGTTATCCGCCGTCAACGCTGGATGTTGGAGAGTTACTTCAGCTGTTTCCCTCTCCATTCTGCTTCCTTTCTGCTCAAAGCTGCGACGCTCTGCCTTTTTTTTCTTTTCTTTTTTTTCTCTGTTCTTTTTTTCATGCAAAGCCATGGAGACGTGTCGCGTTTGAGGGCTGTTTTACAACTCTAACCTGAGGATCCCGTGAATATATTTCCCAGTTTCTCAAAAGTTCTCACGCAAGGAGGAAAAGCTTTGTCTCGACAAGGTAACGCATCTCTTCTTTTCGTTTGTTTTTTCCCCCTCTCCTCCTGTTTCCCGTCCGCGCGCGCATTCCAGAGAACAGCTTTCCGTCAAGCTGGAAGCTCGTGAAATCATGTCCCGTTAAGCTTTATAAAGCCAGAATAGTGAACAGAGCAAAACTACAAGACGTCTCCAGAAAGTCGCTTCATGACATGAAATTGCAGATATCTTGTTGTCAAATCATGAGTTAGACCAGTTTGGGTTTGGTGAACTTCAAATGCATCAAACAGCAAACTTCTAAGAGCGTTTTCCTCATATTGCATCACTGTTTGTATTATTTTTGAGATTATTTATCATTTAGGATGTAGGCTATCAGTGTGTCAACTTATGGAGAAAACTGATCTGTTGCCATAGATGTAAGAAAAATGATTATTTTACCTCATATTCACTTCAAATGAAGATATTTCTCACAATAATTATTCTTTTAATCTGTGTTTGAGGAAGTGATGTTGGCTGGGTTTGGCTGCCTCACCTGTCTCAACTCTTACATCTCCACACTTTGTCCAGGAGCCTGAGGGGCCACATCAGCATGGTGAACAGCCAAGTGTCAGGGGTACCGCCAGCCCCCCGGTCGTGTGCAGGATGTGGGGGGAAGATCGCTGATCGCTTTCTGCTCTTCTCCATGGAGCGTTACTGGCACACACGCTGCCTCAAGTGTTCTTGCTGCCAAGCCCAGCTGGGGGACATCGGCACCACCTGCTACAGCAAAGGGGGCATGATTCTGTGTCGCAGCGACTACATCAGGTGAGAGGGAGGGATGAAGTGGCACAGTTAGGATGGATGGATGGATGGCTAGGGAAGGTGGAGGAGATGAGCAATGTGTGTGTTTTTTCCTGTGTTTGCAGGTTGTTTGGGCACAGCGGGGCGTGCAGCGCCTGCAGCCAGTCGATCCCAGCTAACGAAATGGTGATGAGGGCACAGGGAAATGTTTACCACCTCAAGGTAAATCTCCAGCTTTCACATCTTTGTGCTTCATCTCCCGCTGTTTGCATGACAGACACGTCTGGGATTTGGTTTTGAAAGACGTGTCAGTCAGGAGAGACATCAACTGATTTTGTCTCATGAGGTCACGTTTAGTTTGATGTTTCAGTGTTTCCCCACACAGCCCAGCTAACATCAAATGACTTCACAGACAAATTAAAGGTTCATTTTAAACGACGAAGCACAATTATTGGCTCCATTGGTCAAAATTTGGAAGATTTAAGATTCCTGAAGAGTTTTGTTTTTTAAATTTCCCATTTCTTTGCAGTGTTTCAGCTGTGCCACCTGTAGAAACAGACTAATGCCCGGGGATCGCTTCCATTACGTCAATGGTACGATCTTTTGCGAACACGACAGGCCTGGCGCTGCCTTGCTCAACAGCCACCTGCCTCCACTTCAGAGCAGCTCTGTGCTGACAGACCAGAAGGTAAATATGCATATTTTGAATAAGTTTAAGACAAATAACTACATGTTTACAGTAACGATCCTGTCAGTAACGATCCTGAACATCATCTTTGACCTGTTTTTAGAGTGTTTTGTCACTCTTGTTAGTTTCTTCTAACTATGAATTGTTAAATGATACATGATAAAAAATTAACAGCTGCAAGACATGTTTTATCTAACTCTAACCCTTCCCTGGGATTCTCTCCCTGATGCCGTCCACAGGTGTGCTGAATGGCCGGAGTCAATGTGCAATCCCTCCTCCCTCCCATCCTTCATTCCTCCTCTCCTGCTACTGTCGCCGTTGTCGTCGTGGAGCCTCATCGCCGCCCTCGCCGCCTTTCTTTCTCTCTTCTCCCGGAGTGGATGCAGATATCGGCGAATCTCGGCACCGCAAGCTCACGTTTCTGTTGTGTTCGGTGTTAAAAAGTGACTTAAATGTGGACCGCACAGACAGAAACGCTCCTTCAGGACTGAACAAAAACTGGAGGAAAGCAGCATCCTTACGAAGAGGGGAAACGAAGGATGCTCGTGCGGACGTTTGATAGACTGCTGTAAAATAACCGCTCACATCATGTTGCATTGTTTCTCCTGAGTTTCTCTCTACAGAACTCTTGATCTCCCTCTTGTATATGATAATCTCGAGATCACGTGTGGGTGTTAGGCAAGTATATAAGTTTTAAAAACCACGAGCAGAAACTTTTGGAGTGCTTTTAGGAAGCAAGCCGTTGTCGTCCGTGCACGTCCTGTGCAAAGAAGAAGTGAAATGCTCCAGTTGTGCTTTTGCTGTTTTTTTTTCCTTCTATACAGTTTTCTTTATCAGATGCCTGTGCAATGTTTTAAAAAACCAAACTGTGGGGATAAAAACAAAGAATCCTTTTAAAACAGTTTTCCTGACATGTCACGAAGCGACCCGAGGTCATTGCCGTATTACAGTGGCATTGAGCTGCATGGTACCTAGCATGGTGGATGTTACTGGCTCTCTCACTCTCTTTAGCCCTGTATGGTGAAAACATGCCTGATTACCCTGAGGAATGGAATTAGGGGGCTTGAGCTCTGACCATTTACAGAAGCAATTAAACATGAGCTCTGTATCTTTGCTGCTGGAGCTCCTGGGAGGCTGAACTTGGGGCATATCCTGTGGCTGACTGGCTCGATGGCTGGCTGGCTGGCTGCCTGCCTCTAATAAAGCCTAATCTGAAAGCAGGCTAATTAAAGGGGAGTGGCCCCTTCTACATCCAGGGCATTTGAAGCAATCTGATGTATTTACTGTTTACCATGTTCCAATTAAAGCTCCCACACAGCCTGGTTTGTTTCCCATCATAGCTCTTTGTTCTTTGCCACATTCTGCATGGTTTCTGAAAAGTATTTTCTCAAGCTGCATCTAATTTGGTGTGCCTTTTCAATGCTACGAGGAAAACTTTAAAGCTTCGGCATACCGTCAGAGGTTGGGAGTTAATCTTTGTGTGATAGCGGCAGTGGAGTGCGCTGTGTGCAGGAAGTAGGCGATAGCATCTGCTCCACTTTCACACCTTGCCTGGGAGCGTGGCAGCCATCAAACTTGCACCTTAATGCGCTTAGCTTTTTCAAAACGTCCCACTTGTCATGGTCGGCGCTGATACCGCATCAATTATTTATTCCACGTCTGATCAAGAAGCGTCACGCAAATTCATTAACGTATGCAAATGATCACAATTACAATTATCTTTGTATCGTGATGGTGAAGAAATAAAACCTCGGCACATTCCCCGGTCCCACCGCACCACAAGTTACACTTTGCATTCAAACTAATCAAGCCTCATCTGCCTTTTCCTAATTAGCCAGAACGTTTTCAGATGCCAATTAGCAGGTCTCATGAAAAAGCTCTCTGCCACGAGGCGTTGTCTTTTATCAGAGCTTCTGCAGGTGTGTGGCTCACCATGTAGCCTGTGTCATAGGAAAGTGTTTATTCCTGCTAATTAATCATATTAACACATGCAGATGAGTGTAATTGCCTAAGCTCCTCCACCTCACACTGCGTGAAGACACAAGAAGATGGCAGGGTATTTTTATATGCATGATGAAGAGGAAGATCTTCGTACTAAGATGTTGTCAAGATGTCCGTCGTTGATGCTTGAGATGCCCAGCCGGTTGTCTGGAATAATGTTGGCGCACTCTCTGATAGTCCAGTCTGCCGTGTTTCAGACTGATGTAAACTTGTTTAGGCATCTTTTCATCTTAAAATTCTTCAGTTGTGAACAGCCTTTAGGCTGAGGGCTTGATACTTTTGGTGTTTTTGTCAGCTGCATTTTTTTGAAAGTGGTTTTCAGCTGCTGTTAGCGTGTTAGCTTGTGTAAATACTATGCTAATCCAGCATCGGGAGTCTAGTTTTCAACCTATCACTGCTACCACAAAACTCTAGATAATTAATAAGCATTCCTCCCAAATCTTTCTTTTTCATCGTGTCTTCATCATGCCTACATGATGGAAAAAAATTGCCCATAAAGCAGCAGAAGTTTCCATGAAAATGTCTTAGTTGAGGGCAGGTGACAATCATTCCAGTTTGTGGGGAAAAGTGGACATTTCAGAGAGTTTAAGGCTTAAAAATGGGGGGAAAGTATTGATTTCCATCCATCCCCTGTGTGTTAGGAGAGATAAACACAAGTACAACTATCTTCATGGTTGCCTTGACTCTCCTAGGGGGGATAAGTGAGTGTTTTATCATAATAAACGGGTCCTTTGTGTGACCTTTGACACTGCAGATGTTGCCTTTGTAATCACAGAGCAGTTTGTGATGTTCAGCTGGCTTCTGTGCAGACATTTGTGGCCAGCGATCTTGTATTTACAGACCAAATTTGTGGTCCAGCATCTTGCTGATGAAGTTTGACTTTGTGTCAGTTCGGCTCTGATGCCGATCATTACTCATGCTCTATATATTCCAAACAAACCAGAAATGTAAACTACATTACTTGCTCAGAAAACGCTTACACTTAACAACCTTTGTTATATTAAGTCAAGTATATTCTGTAGAAACAGTTTGCTTATATAAAAATTCCATGGATCGTGACTTTAAGCCAAGTATTGTATCATAGCTTGGATCCTACAGTTTGGAAATGTGATTGTGGAAATAAAGACTTCTACATTAACTGTAACAATAAGCAAATGAGCTGAAAGCGAGGTATGGTACGGTGAGTTTTCTGTTTTTTCCCCCGCTATATGAATGCTGATAGACAGGTCTTGTCCACCCTGAGGCACTGAGCTCAGCATAAGTATGTTTGCTGTAAAACTACCATCTGGTTGTCACCAATTTTAAAAATCCAAGCATGTAAATTCAATTTTAGTGTGCTGAAAGATGGTAGCCGTGCTGAAAATCCTTCTGAAAGCTGCTTTTTATGGTTGCTTCCAGTCCCAAAGCATCAGATGAATGTGTAAAATCAACCACAGCAACTTCCAACACACACCCAATTTGTCACAAGCATAGTTTGTTAAAGAACGAGTTCTTTCTTCTTTGAACTGGTTGTGGGCCAAATTGCTGCGTTGCATACCCCACATTGTATGGGCGTGAAACATGAGACAGTGCTGGAACATGAAGGAAGTGAGGCATGTTGCAGCCATAATTCACTGCATTCAGCAGGGGAGTAGAGAAGCATGATGACAAAGGGAGCGACTTTACAACTCAGAGCCTCATTCAGGAATGTCAGTGAGGGGAGAGGGAGAAAAGTTCTCCTGGCCAATCGGAACGCTTTGAATAATTAAAGTGATCGGCTTAATTAGCTCAATTACGTTAATTTGACCACGGAACATGGCCATATGGTGAAAGGAAACAAAAGAGGGGGGAACTAATTAAAAGTAAAATAATGAGGATTTTAATTAACTGGCTCCCCAGACAGCAGAGCGCAGGGATCAGGAGCCTGCTACCATAATTAAAGTGCTGTAACGCTGGCAACATCTCTCCTCTCTTTCTTATATCTGTGAGGGCTCTATCCATCTAATTAAATCTGTAAATAAATTAGCAACATTGAGGGTTCCTGCTTGACTTAACACCGCCTGCAATCCCCCCC
>JAOXYM010000012.1:29368099-29378485 GCA_028567055.1 Leptatherina wallacei | reverse complement strand
GTTTTCACACTTGGTGTTTAGCGTCTCATCTGTCAAATGCTAACAACTAATAGTTTAGCGTTAAAGTTAACATCAGGCTTTGTATTGGTGCTCTGTAAAAGTTGAAAACAAACCAGGTTTTATCTGCTTTCAGCAGGAGTCTAGAAATGTTTTGACTGGGGGCCATGCAGGGGCCCACACTGGAAAAGGACTGAACATAAATTAGTGAATGAAAAAAATAATGTTTAGAGTTTAGAAACACTTTAAACTAAAGTGGTCATCTAAGGTAAAAAGTAAAGCAAACAACCAATGATATTTGTTTTTAATCAGTAATTGTTTCCTGGGGATGAACCTGTATTGTATGTCTTCAAAAACTGCTGCACAAAAACTTATATTTCAGTGATAGCAAGAAAAACTGTGAACAAAATTCCAGGTTTTAGGAGTGTTTTTTCAGCATTAAGAGCTGTTTAACTTTGCAAAGTTGTCACATCTGATAGATGAAGCTGTATAAATGTTGCATTATGATCAAGAACACGGTTGTGTTAATGCAGATACAACAGATAGAAGTACATATAGAAATACATTGCTTGATGCACTTGGTCATCTGAAGTCAGTCAGAAAGATAAACTACATTAATTAGAAATAAGTCATCCTCTTTTTCACTATTGTCTCTGTAGCCAGGTTGTTATTGTGTATCAATTGTTGCCTGAGAAAGAATTTTCTAACCAGCTTTCTACCAGCGGATGTTACTGTGAAGCAACCATGCCCTTCTTGCCCATAAGTTAACTCACAACACTCCAGCCTTGTTACGTATCTGAGGCCTCAGTTTATGAGAAGTTGGCTGGTTTCCAGCCATGTTGGGTTTACACATGACATAGAACTGCAAACACCTCCTGATCTAAGCTAGCTAAGCTAGCTGTAGCATCAGAAAAATGTCCTTGGAAGAGGTGTATGTGAAGTGCACGCATCAGTTTTTTTTATTTATTTATTATTTTTTTAATTTTAGATTCCCTATCACCAAAGACGCAAACTAGAAATGATGCATACAGAGTGATCCGTTTGCCTTCTTTAGTTTACATAATCATTTTCATATCAGGTCTGGCCTATGAATAAAATACACAATAGAAGCAGCTTGCAGATTCAGTGAATTTTGTAACTGATCACCATGGGACCAGTTAGTAAGCCGATACTCACTGGTGTTTATGATTGCCATGCGCTAAATCACATTTAGAAATGTGTTTCATTATATAATAAATCAGTTTGATAGGGTGGGGGCTGGAAGTAGGAGCATGATGAGGGGAAAGGTAGACAGCAGCGAGCAGCAGGAACAGCTTCAAATCTACTAGATGTAGGAGAAGTTTTTACTGCACAGCTGTCTGATGGAACGCTCTGAATTATAGACCAGACAGGATACATCCCGATGTTAAGCATCAAGACAGGACAGGAATTTCTAGTTTCAAGCTGATCAGTGTGATTGATCGAGCAGAAGTGAAGCTAAAGTGAAGGTTTCTCTGGCTGAAGTAGATAGACATGTGTAATTAATGCAGCAATTTTCTTAACACACAACAAAATTATTATTCATGCAATGTGAAAAATCCAAATCTGGCATTATTTCAGCGAAGAAACGGATTTTGGGCATGTAGGTGTTTTTTCATAGCGGTGAAATGAATCCACCAAAAACCACTTTATGTTCCTTATTTATGAAGCCAGCAGACTGCAAGCTAGGTGTTTACATTCTGAAATCTGATTATTTGTGATGAACCCACAGCCATCCTGTGATTATAACTGGTAATGAAGGTAAACCACTGTGGGCCCCTGAGCAAGGCCAATAACCCAACAACTTGTGCTGGAAGATGACAGCCCGTGGAGGCAGATTTCTCAATTGGGATCCAGACATTTTCTTTATTTTATTTTATTTTATTTGAAAGATATACACAGTATATCTATGTTGTCCTGCATCTTGCTTCCACTCCTCACTCTATGTGGTCCTGAGGAGCTGCTGATGAGAAAAGGTAGAGCCGAAATGTCAATGTGTTGTTCGAATGTGTGTGTGTTTGAGGTTTGGCATTTCAGACAGAGATATCATTGCAGAGCAGGGTGAGAGGTGCTCGGTACTGGTTCAGAGAGGGGGTGGGGCATGTGTTCAGTCTCACCCTGAGAGTGCTGGACTGTGGTTTCCTGACTCAAGTGGTGCCTTACTGCCAGACAGTGCTGGGTGAGTTACTGGGATATAGGGTAGGAGTTCAAGTCCCCATGGCTCTGCTGGGTGTCTGGTCTTAAGCTGCTGCCTTGATAAGCGCTGTCACTTTTGCCCTCTTCGGTAGAACCTTCCCAACATGGAAATGCCAGTAAGGGTAAGGGCAGAGCTCAGCCCACCATGGCCTCACCTTGATGTACCATGGGGCGCCCATGCTTCTTATCAGCACCCATACACCTGCACCGCCAGTACAATAGGATGTGTGTGTGTAGGCAGTGGTTGGAGGAACAGTTGAACAGAGGGAGGCCAAGTATACCATGAGACCTGATTCTAGTTTGTTGAACTGTTAGGTTTGAGGGAGCAGAAATAAAAAAACAAAAAGACAATCAGGTCAGAGTCTGATGAACCTCAGCACCTCTGACTGTTTCTACAGTTGACCCAGGTTTAGTCTTGCTGGTGGAGGTTTTGCAAAGATGCTGCTAGATAAGAGATTAGGCCAACAGCTCTCCACCAATCTCCCTCTTCATCTTTTGCTCTGGTTTGTTTTCTCTGCTTGTCATGACCTCAGAAAATGAGAGGAGGCTGAAACAGAGCCTCATTTTTTGGGCTGATGATGAGTTTTTGTATTTGTGGCCATCTGAGACTCGTGCTCTTTTGGTCTGTGCAACCACGTTGCTGCCTCATGAGGATAAGTTGATCTATTTTGGATTTAAGTGGGTTTCTAAATGCCTCTTTGCATGAGTGTGTTTTTGTGTGCGCACACATATAGCTTTTGGTGTATGTGTGGCTCCACACTTCTATAATTGTGTAAGCCAATGAGGAACTGATAAGCCTAGTGGAGCCAGACGGCAGACTCTTAAAGATGACTGCACTGATAATAAAGGAGAGTTTGGTTCAGGGAATCTCTCCTTCTACAAACACTTAGAAAACACTCAGTGTATTATTTTTAACTCTGGCTCCGACAGTGAACTGTACAAAGCTGTATTTTTCTGAATAAACATTCCTTCGATAAGGCAGGTAAGCAGATTACTGTCAACACTGCTGGGATAGTGGATGAAGCTCAGGTTGAATCCTGAATCTGTGTGATGTTATCAGGTCACCATTTGTTGTCATAACCATCCCAGCTCTGTGGCATTGCATTCTTCTGCTCTAGCCGGTCAGGGCCGTCTCTTATGGGGCCCTAAGCAGGATTATATTTGGGGGCACCTCAGCACCACCTGTGTTTAACTGTTACTGTGCTTGATCATTTCATACACTGTAAATGTAACACACCTCTTCATTTACATTGTTTGTGTTGGCTTATATCATACTTGTGTCACTTCGGCTGAGGTTTTAAACCGTACCATGGTAGTCAATTCAGACAAATGGTTTAGTATTAGTCTACACTTTTTATTATGGAGTATGATGTATACATGTGGCATACTCAATTTGTTTTAAAGTAAGAGAAAACATCAGCAGACAAGACACATTTAGAGTAAACAAGGTAACCAGTTTAATTACTTTTCTTTTCAAATTTTGGAAAAGAAGCAGAAAGTGTGAAAAATGCGCAATCTTTAAAAATAGCTTAAAACTTGTAGCTAACTCGTCATTGACTTCTTACGTAAGTGAACCTGTACAAAAAACTCTGCATTCACTGAACATCAGAGGCGGCAGGAAGTGATTGAACTAGTATTATTTGCACAACCATGATCAAATCCTTCCACATGTGCACCCCCTGAGTGAGATCCGTGCAGCAAAACATTTTTTCTGTACATGCTTGTAAGCAGCAATCCTAACATGTAGCGTACCCAAATTAGTGGTAGAAAGACTCTGCCAAGCATTGCCATTCAAATGAAAAATCAAACCTCATGCAATTACATAGGCGGGTAACAAAAACACAAAAACAGCCCATGTTCACTTTAGAGCAGTTTTTTCTCCACTTCAAGCAAACCAAACAAACCAGACATTGTGTGAAAGCAGAGCAGCTGCAAAAAAACTATTCACTAAACCAAATTGTTAAAGAAAAGATTTCACAGTGACGTGTGCACTCTTCCTACAGTACAAGCTTTGAGTTTACTTTATGGAATGTTATCAGTGTTTTTATGGTGAATTTGGGCATTATCCCTTATACTCTGGACTTCTATCCACCACTTCTATTGGAGGATAGAAGTACTGATCATTAAATTATCAACCGATGGGTTGCTGGGATATTTTTCTCATCACTGAAATATAATCAGTGTTCCAGTATGAAACCTGAGAAAGATCAAATGGCACATTTGTGCACATTTAGGTGTCTCCACCTTGAAACACCCGTAAAACTGCCCAAGTTCACTTTTTTAGCTTCTACTTTTGGACAGCTACTCCTTAGGTATTACTTCACTGATTCTTAGATGAATTGGGCCATCTTACCCTATTAAATAAGGGTTCTAGCCAGAGATAAAAATGTTCATTTTCTGCTGTGTTCCAAGTGAATTTACTCTGACATATATAATCTTGATTCTGAAATTTTTGTAGTAATCTTACACATCTTGGCTAATAATCCTTGAAGTAAGATATAATTGTTATTTAGGACAAGAGGCAGAAAAATAAGCCTTAATGATGAAGAGGTTAGAATAGTATAAAATTGTGGTTTTGTGTGTGTGTTACCATTTTATTTAAATTATTTAGGAATCTATTTGTGTCTTTGTAAATCATTTATCTATTTATTTTCAATCAAGATATCTTGACATATCAAAGCACACATGGGGCCCCAAGTGGCCGCTCAGTTTGCTCATGCCGTGGGCCGGTTCTGTAACTGGTGTCGCCTGGAAATGTGGCTCTTTCATCATCTTTTAACCTAAACCTCCATATTGGTTGAAGAGCTCTTAACATTTAAATGTCTGTGGAGCCTCAGCTTGAGTTTGAGTGGGAACAAAGCTCAGGACAGACAGTGCAGAAGCGAGCTTATCTAACCACTGTGGCGGGGGGTCAGTAAGCTTACAGCGATGATCTCAGTGCTTGGTGAAATGACTCCTCCACGGCTGAACTCTGGGAAACGGCGGCCTTGAAAGAAACCGACTGCAAAAAAGAGGTTAGCATCTAATTGATTTCATGTTGTCAGAGTGCATGGATTCTGTCTCTGCCTGTGCTGCATATCTGCACACAAGGACATTGCAAGTGTGTGTGTTTGCGTGGCGTCCCTCGCCCCATCCCTCCTGTCTGTTTTTGAACTTGGAGATGAAGCCATCTGCACGGCTCTCTGGAGACACCGGGCTCCCCCGTCTCTCCTCCATTTTCTGCTCCCGCTGTAATGGGAAAATTGCTCTGTCTTTCCGCTCTAGTTGGGATTGGCAGCGTTGATAAGCACTGCAGGGACAATTAGAGGTAGGAGTTCTCATTGAGAGGCTTTCAAACACTGCTGAGATGTCATTGGTGGCTGATGCCCCTTGGGACATAGCGTGGGGCTGAAAATGACTCCCTCCTTAGTGAGGTAAAGTCCACTTCTTGGGTGCAGCAACAATCTTCCAAGAAATAGTGTCTTTTCATAGCTGTAATTGCATTGATTTACCTTCAGCATGCACTCAGACAATAAACTGCAGCAGCTGGTCTGACTCCTCCATGTTCCTTTTCATGTAGTTCTCTTGTGATGCTGGTTGCGCACAATGAGGACAACAAAAAGGAGTTTTTTTTTCTTTTTTCCGCCAAGTCTGGTCTTTGTTTGGAAGTGTATGATGAGCCTGTCATTATCTCAGCAGGCTCCAAGCAGCAGAGCTTTACCTTACCGTTCTTCCTATCCCAGAGATGGGGATAAATGAGGGAAATATCTAGCTGTGCTGCAGTCCCTCAACTAATTATTGTTAAAAGGTCTGATATGACTTGGAGGTAGGCAGGCAGTGAGAGGCTGGAGCTCATATTCAGGCAGAAATATGAAGGTGTAGAAGGGGCTGGGGGCATTGTTTATGAGCTAAGTGAAGTGGACCATCACAGAGGGAGTCAAGCAAAGGCCAAGTAAGTGATGGAGGGAACGATTAGACGAGAGTGAGGGGGAGTTAAAGGGGCGGGAGAGCAAGAGCAACATTCCTATGTAGGACTTGATCCCACTTTTCAGTAACAGGACACTCTTGTCTCTGCACGTTGCCCGCATCCAGTTAGAAGCTCTCCTGTTTTGCGTTTTGTTTTTTCCTGTTCAGTGGTAAAGCTGGAAGTGCCTTCTCACATCTGCTACTTGTGTTCGCAGCAGCAGGTCTCCAGTTTCCTAACGCATCCAGGGTCAAGCAAGTATCAAAAGCCCAACGTGGACGCCGCCACGTTTCTGTTGAGCTCAGATAAAGCTGTAATAATAACAATGCTAGGTGAGTCTGTAGAGCTCCGTTCACACACACTAATTGGCCATAAATGAGCCCATCTGGTTTGACTTGATGTTGGGTTTAGGCAGCCGGGTAGAAGCTCCCACAGCACCCTGCTCAGCCCCACAGCCCTGCTAACCACCAAGACCACCAAAGCCGAACTCATAATGTGAAACCTGAACTACACTTCTCTACAGCAATAAATAACAAAACTGTAGGTATGGCTTACTCCTAAGCCTTCCCCTAATGGCTGCATTATAAGTGAACCCTCGGCTAAGACCTTCATTAAGAAGTGTATAATACTCACGTCTGAGTTTGGGAAAATGAGTTGAATGGGAAGTGAACAGCTGGTAGAAATGGAAAAGTTTTACTGTCTAACAGCAAAGCGTGATGGCATGATGATGGTGCTGTTGAAAGGCTCTGATTGCCCCACCAAGTAAGATTTCTCTGGATGGATTAGAAAAATACTCCTGTTAATAAATGCAATCTTGTTTCTCCTACAGTTGGGAAACGTAGGTTTATTTATGTTTCACTGCCAAAAATACTTTTAGAAAACTTGCCAGTGGCCTGTTTGCCACCCTCTTCCATCAGCTCTGCCTTCATCGTGGATGTGAATGTCTGGGAACTGAAAGGGTTTTTACACAGACACAGTTCTCATTTTTCTGTTGCGCGATCCTACTTCTCTTTCTGAATCTGATTATTTGCTCTGTTGTTTGTTTGTTTTTTCCATTAAACTTTATTGAAACACAGCATGCTATGTGAACGTTGACAGGCAGTATCGGTCTGGCTTTGGCCTTTTCTTTTTCTTTTTTAAACATAACTAACACAGTGATGTGACGTTCAGGTGAATCCAGCCTTTACCCACTGATGACATCACAGATCATAATTGAGAACCACAATTTTTTGTGCCCATTGGGAACCAATTTTTCAGGTTCGACACCAACATGTTTTCAGGGGGACTGTGTTACAGATGTGTTGCTGCAATCAAGTTGAAAATGAAATAATATTTTCCATAAAATGGTAAACTGTCTTGGTTTCAACATCTGATATGTTGTTTATGATCTATTGGGAATAAATGTGGCTTGATGAGAATTGTAAATGATTGCAATCTGTTCTCATTTACATTTTACACAGCATTCCAGCTTTTTGGGAATTGGGGTTGTGTTTAGAAACATTACTTTGACGCTGGTGATAATTACATTGATCTGCCAGCCCAGTCCACACAAATATCCCCCTCAGATGTCATATGTCTGTACTCTGACTGGTCAGAGCTCGTTTTAGTGAACTGAGGCGGACATACACAGCATGAGGCTGGTTATAATATTATGGTTAATTGGTGTAAGTACTAAAGGAACTAAAGTAAGCTAATGTAAAATAAATCACAGCTTCAGACTGAATGCTTCGGTGCATAAACTGCATATTTCCATCATTATCTATTCTATACCATCTGAAACAACAATAAAGTTACATTTCCAAAGTCACAAACTCCATTAACCTTTGCTTAGTTTTAACTCAAATAATGTTAAATTTGACTGGTTCCACTCTGCGGGGTCCAGACCTGTTGGCACCACTTCACTACCTTTAGCCTCGGATCAATCCCAGCGCATCCCGTCGGCTCTGTTTGCACAGCTTGCCTCCCAGTGCTCATACTAATACAATACATTACCTCAAAGCAAAACAAACTGCTGCAATCTGTCATAATGTGAATTGGATGCAGCTGGATCATCACATAGGTGAACCTGCTGGATCTGTGATGCTCAGGACTGGATTTGAGGTGACTTTAAAGTCTGAGTCCTTCATTTAGCAGTCTGATATGTAAACTGCCTGGGTGGTCATATGGACACTTACAGTACCCTAATGTTTCTGATACCATCGCGCTGCCAGCACTCCAAAGCTTATTTGGGTTATAATGATATCAGTCTGTTCTGCATGGCTATTTGACTTGCAAATGATCCCTCTGGGGCATATGTGAGCTGCTTAGACCCCATTAATATGCTGTTGCCTCCAGTCTTCACACAATATGTACAGTTTCTGGCTGCTCAGCCGATGTAAGTTTTGTCATCATTTTAGTAGAAACATCTGAATTTGTGCGATGGAAAAAAAATTAAATTGGTAATAGATTTTAATCCCATGACAATTATTAGTTATTTGTTATATCTATCAGTGTTGTAGATAACAGTGTGATGATGTGTTCTGTTTAGATAGCTTTAAAATGAGCCATCACATTAGAGTTAGAGGAGCGTTTGCTAATGTGTCCCCGAGGCCAGTAACACACACCGGGCAGAACAATAAATAGTTTAGTCCCATGCATTGCTGCATTTTCTTCTTCTTTGTATCTCAGGAATGCTCCTGTATTTAATAACTTTTGTTTTCTGTTTTTGAATATGTTTGCTGGTTCCAAATTAAAAATGATTATATCTTATTAAAAAAAAACGTGCTTAAAAGTTTTTTTAATTTGATGAGTTGTCTTTGTCCTTTTGAGTTTTGAATAATTAGCAAATCAGTGTGCTATTAGACGGTGTCCCAGATTTACATGGAACTGGTGCTTCACTCATAAATGTCAAATAAGGGGTCACTTCATGCAAATGACAAAAACATTATTATCTTGCAGGTTACTCTAATGCACAGTATTCCACTGAAGGCAAAACAATTAACTGAAGGTTGTCACTTGACTTATCTGGGTAAATAAAGGTTATAAATCTAAATTTACAGAGCATATTTCTTTATAGAAACTCAACTTAGCTTAACACAACTTAAAGAAGATATTTAATAAAATCATGGGACTGTTCTAAATCATGATACATAACAGTACAATAAGATTTCACTGTAATTTCATAATGTTGAATTAAACTGAGCCAAAGTTTCTCACATTACAACCAATTTAAGGGGATGTTTGAGTTTAATTTACAAGTAGAGATCGATAGATACCAAAAACTGCCCTACCAGGGAGAGTGGCCTGTAAAAACATTAGCTAAGGAGGGAACAACCATAATTGTTTTCAAAACTGTGTGATTTAATTCTTTCTGTGTCGACTTTCTGTGTCGTGGTCATGAAGCGTCCCAGACGGCGGTCTTTCATTACGTCACACTAGACGGGGTAAAGACGCTTGTTCTGCAACACGACAACCCATAATCGGGCAGGACAGTGAACGTTTTTCTGCGACGTGTCTGTCGGATCAAAATTGGGCAGAATTCCTGTAGTCTGAACCAGGCATGAATATAGAGGGTAGCCTACTGGGTACGCTGTTGGGCCTTTTGGGGTTTTTCTCAGGACACGTTCACACCAGCCTTGTTTAGTCCAGTTGAACTGAACCCTGGAGCATTAACCTCCTTGGTGCAGTTCGTTTTGGTTGATGTGAACACTGACTGTGAACACTGACCTCGAACTCTGGTGGGGACCAGTCAACCGCTCTCCGGTCCGCCTGGCAGCGGTGGTCTCGAATGCTATCAAGAGAACTCCCGGTGAACTCCCGGAGTACTTCCGGTGTGAACCCCATCCAGCTGCATGCAGGTATAGTGCTGCAGTCTATCAGAACTTCCATATATATTTGACATACGGAATTTCCTTAGTCATTAGCATTCACTGTCTGTTAAGTGAGGTTGTGCAGGTTATTTTCTTTTACAGTCTATGGTCGGTTTGGACGGCGCGCGGTGCTCAAAGTAACGGGTCTATCCACTAGTTTCTGAAAACGGGACTGTTTTCATGGTTTCCGTTCTGCATGCAAGGGGTTTAAATTCTTTAAAGTGATCATATGAAGAAGCCGTATAGATCACCGAAGCAGAGCTAGAGCTGCTGCTTTCAATTTTGCCTGCATGCTTCGCTATGTGATGACCAATGACTGTAAAATAAAATGGACAGACCATCCGGGAGTTTTGTGAAGAGCTGAAAAGAAGCTCATTGGGAGGT
>JAOXYM010000012.1:29339720-29351959 GCA_028567055.1 Leptatherina wallacei | reverse complement strand
TTTAAACGATTTTAAAGGTCTCAAATCATTTAGCTCTTCTGGCAGTCCTCCCTTCAAGAGGAACCACTAAGATTTAAAAGGATTGTTACAAACACCCCATTTACACTGTCGAGCATCTCCGATCTAATCAATGTGCCTGTATCAACTTTGTAAATAAACTAAAAATAAAACCCAAGGGAGACGACTCATGCTCATTAAATTTTATTTTGAACAGTATTAAACACTGAATGTAGGCCTGGGATTCAGAACATTGAAAAAACAAGAAAACTCAGCAATTTGTACGAACAGTAAATTTAAGCCAGCTCTTGCTTCAGCTGTGGCTTCTTGGTACTCAGACACCAGGTCATTCATGTTTCTCTAATTTATTTCCAACAGTATTGAACAGTGAATGTAGGCCAGGAATTCAGAACATTGAAAAAACACAGACAGGAAAACTCAGCAGTAATTTGTACGAAAAGTACATTTAAGCCAGCTCCTCCTCGCCATCCTCCTCAAACTCTCCCTCCTCCTCAGCTGTGGCTTCCTGGTACTGCTGGTACTCGGACACCAGGTCATTCATGTTGCTCTCAGCTTCTGTAAACTCCATCTCATCCATACCCTCACCGGTGTACCAATGGAGGAAAGCTTTGCGCCTGAACATGGCGGTGAACTGCTCAGAGATGCGCTTGAAGAGCTCCTGGATGGCAGTGCTGTTGCCAATGAAGGTGGCAGCCATCTTGAGGCCTCGGGGAGGAATGTCGCAGACGGCGGTCTTGACGTTGTTGGGGATCCATTCAACAAAGTAGCTGCTGTTCTTGTTCTGCACATTCAGCATCTGCTCATCCACCTCCTTCATGGACATGCGGCCACGGAAGATGGCGGCGACAGTCAGGTAGCGGCCGTGACGTGGGTCGCAGGCAGCCATCATGTTCTTGGCATCAAACATCTGCTGGGTGAGCTCAGGGACTGTGAGAGATCTGTACTGCTGGCTGCCTCGGCTCGTGAGGGGAGCAAAGCCTGGCATGAAGAAGTGCAGACGAGGGAATGGCACCATGTTGACAGCCAGCTTGCGCAGGTCAGCATTCAGCTGTCCGGGGAACCTGAGGCAGGTGGTGACCCCACTCATGGTTGCAGAGACCAAGTGGTTGAGGTCTCCGTATGAGGGAGTTGTGAGTTTGAGAGTGCGGAAGCAGATATCATAGAGGGCCTCATTATCGATACAATAGGTCTCATCTGTGTTTTCAACAAGCTGATGGACTGATAATGTGGCGTTGTAGGGCTCTACGACTGTGTCAGACACTTTTGGGGAAGGCACCACGCTGAAGGTGTTCATGATGCGGTCGGGGTACTCTTCACGGATCTTACTGATTAGCAGGGTACCCATACCGGAGCCTGTGCCACCACCGAGGGAATGTGTGAGCTGGAAGCCCTGCAGGCAGTCACAACTTTCTGCCTCCTTCCTCACCACATCCAGGACAGAGTCCACCAGCTCTGCACCCTCTGTGTAATGACCCTTCGCCCAGTTGTTACCAGCACCGCTCTGGCCTGAAAAACAAGATTACAGAGATTTAATTTCAGAACACTTCCCTGTGGTGCACAATGACTTTACGGCTCAGTAACCTACCGAAAACAAAGTTGTCAGGCCTAAAGACCTGGCCGAAAGGTCCAGATCTCACAGAATCCATGGTGCCCGGCTCCAGATCCACAAGCACGGCACGTGGAACATATTTACCACCTGCAACCGAATACACAAAACAGGTCAGATTTAAATAAATTGAAAAAAAAAAAAAAAACACTTGTCACTGTACATACCTGATGCTTCATTGTAGTAAACATTGATCCTATCCAGCTGCAGGTCACTGTCTCCATGATAGGTACCAGTTGGGTCAATACCATGTTCATCACTGATAACCTCCCAGAACTGCAATAAAAACAAAAAATGTCCCTCTTTAAAATACTTAAAAATACAATAAATACAAAAAAGGTGATTACAAAATTTACATTTTATTCGTTTAAACTTTGATGTGAAAGCTAAAGAGGGAAAACAAAAACCCCATAAACGAAAATCTTATTTAATGGGTGACACATTTTCCCGCCGTACTACGTTAGGCGCGCGCGGCCTCATCCGCGATTGGCTGAGGGGGTTATGAATTCGAACGTGTCATGCTACGTCACTAACCGCTCAGATTGCAGGGCAAGTAGGCCTCAATGAAGCGGGACAGTGAATGGGGAAATAAAATTAAATAAAAAATAAGAAAATATTCTAAAACGAGTCGCATTGCATTTATCAGACGCTCCACTATGGCACTCATTTCTGTAAATGGAAGGGGGGGGAAGGGAAAACAGAAAACAAACAAAAGGGTTTACAGCTTCTATTCAATTTAATTCCTCCCCCCCCTCTTTGAAACGACGACCGTCGATTGAAAAAAAAAATTACAATTTTTAGATTGTGACGCCAGACTGATGGATAAAAATCATTTAGCGATTGCCATTTCGTTAGTACTTAACGTTTCATAAAGTTAAACAGCCGCATTAAAATATTTTAAAATGCCAAAAAATTTAAATATACAAATATAAAATTTTTCATTATTCCATACCTACTTCTTAAAATGTATCTAAATTATGTTTGGATTAAATGGTGGACGGCAAGATTCAAAAGTAGGACACGTTGATCTTCATAGGGTGTGGTTTATGGGGCTCGAGGAGCACAAAGCACCGGCATGTAGAAGAAGAACATGGCGTTTCTGAACAAAAATGTATTTGTGAATCACACAAAAAGCTAGGTAATATGTACTTACCTTGGCACCAATCTGGTTACCGCACTGTCCGGCCTGAAGATGTACAATTTCCCTCATGATTGCTGATATTACAACGTACTTACTTCACAAAGACTTCAGTTTTCCTCTAAATGCGTGCTCAGCGGCGCAACCCTGTTATTTATAGTGCAATCTGACTCCCCCCCTCTCCGGGTAACTCAAATGCCGATTGGTTAACATGACAAACACGTATTGACTGACACAAATTTGGACCAATCAAACGTTTACTTGCTTAATCACCATTGGCCCAAGACGCCTGCCAATCACGCTCATCATCAACACGTGACAAACGTGTAATCCGCAGACGTCGGCCTTCCTTGTCGGTATGGCGGAACGGAACTGCGACACAGTGTCCAGATTTCACGGTATTTTGTAGCTGTGTGCTTGCTCGTGTTGATAACAGGGAGTCATTATATGTTGTAAATAAATTGATAATATCTAATTTACATTGTTATTGAAAAAGCAATCCCCGAAGACAAGCTGAAGACTGGTACAGCGCAAGCTTCACCAGCGGAAACTGTTGCAGCAGAACTGGCCGGTAATGGCTGCAACAGTGAAGCGCGAGGAAGCCCCTCCCGTCATAAACATCAGCCACAACTAGCATTTTTTACGACTAACATGTAGAGCTGTATGAATCGATTACTACCTTATTTGCAATCCTTTTTTTTTTCAAATGACGAGGCCTACATAATTATGAGTTAAACAGACAACAACAAAACGCCCTGCAGCCCAGTCATAGATAACCTCATGGTTACAGTCATCAGTGATGATGTAGACAACTGACTCGGGGCAAAGAGAAAGTCTGATTAATCTATTTATACAAACAAAAGAAAAGAGAAAACGAGGAACATTTGCACATTTTCCTCATGTGAAACGTTAAAGGGACTGAAAGGTGATTCTGACGTCTGATGGATGTCTGAAAAGATTAAAATCCGTCTGAAAAAGGAGCTTCAAACATGCTGACGCAAACCCAGAAGCTGGTGCATTCATGTTTGTACCGTACTGTCTGCTTGAGCTGTGGAATGAGGACACATGAGCATATTAATAGTTAATCTGAATGCCAGGCAAGAATGTGACTGACTCTTGAATGGTACAGTTGCTACAGCCATATCACTGAGGATAGAGGTGGGGGAGCATTCCCAGCTTGTTGTTGCCATGACGATAAGGCTTTCCCACTGGACATTTGTGGACTGCAGTGCATTAGGGTAGGGCTTTATTTAAGCTTGGATCCCTGCAGCCTCTAGCACAGTTAAATAACATGCCATACATTTTTATGTAGATTAGTATTCGTGCAGACTTGTAAAGTCTCATTAGAATAGAGTTCATTCTCTCTCAGCCTAGGCCTGGCTGTTTTAACAGACACACCACTGCCTATCATGTCATTTAGTATGTAGGGCATGCTTATAATTTCTACTGTGTGCATTGTAATCTGACACACAAAGGCTTTCTCTGTTTGCTCGATGATAGAGCTGTCCCAGAAACGATGAGTCAGGACTCAAGCGACTGAGCTTCTACTTCCCATATCTGCACGTGACCCTGTTTTTTATTTATTTATTTTCAGTAGTGCTTGCTGAAATGACTTGACGGGGAGATATTTCAGTGGTCTTAACCTTTATTGTTCAGTTTCTGCACCTTACACCGGGATCAGTTGGTGCTGCAAATCTGCTTCACCTGATGTGCCATAATCAAATAGCACAGGGGGAACAACCCAGTTTGTCTTGAGGTTTTTCATGAAAGGACCAAAGTAAAGAGCCCCAAATAACATGTCTACACCTTTCAGATGGGTTCCTGCATCATTTGGTTCATGGCTCCTTCAAGACACAGCTTAAAGGCACATATTTACTGCACGATGTCCAAGACGACTGTCTGCCTGGATCAAGCTGAAGAAAGATAGAAAATTAGGATTTTAAAGGCCTGTGTGGTTCCTCCTGTAACAGGGTGTATTACAAAATTTTGCGAAGGACCTCAATACTGGAGAAAGTTATTTTCTGTGACCCGAAGTTTGAATCATACTAGGTTTCAGATCAGCATGCTGATGTCTGATGACATTTGTATATCTATTAACATTTTGTGATCTTGTGTCATCCGCAGGTCAAAATATGTCGGATTAAACTACTGACGTAAGGAGACGATTAAGATAAACTTTACTTCTACAATCAAAGTTTTCACCCATATCATGCTAGCATGCTAATGTTAGCAGTGACTAAAGATCGTTCAGATTGAAAATTTATCCTCCAGATTTAAACACCATGCTGAATAATGTGAGCTGTAAGCTGAGTATTTTCTCTCTAACCTCGCCTCATATTACTGCCCTAATAAGACTGACTGCTATACATCCAAACAGGGTAAAGTGTATAGACTGCGAGTGCTTCTTAAATGCAGACTCAGTAACTGGATATTTTCTTTGATCTCCCTTGACACTTTTGTTTCTCTGCAGTCTGTTGCCTGTTCGCTGTAACTGTTCAATTATTCATTGGCCATTTTTCTTTGGAGTGGAAGAAGTGTTGGCACTATGAGTTTGCAGGGACAGCTTGAATCAGGCCTGCTGGAATTTCATTTTGCAAAAAATCCTCTCAGTGCAGACATTTACGTTTATTTTTATTCTTTATCATGAAGCTAAAAGCAAGCTATTTCACGTTAGCCTTTAACTTGGAATGATTTTGCTTGATATTATTCCTTAAACTGATTCCTTTCAAACTTGCTATGTAACTGATAATCTTACGTCTGTTCGAACTATACAGTTATCATTATTAGTCACAACCTCAATTTTAAAAAGGTGTAAAATGTAAATAAAAACAGAATGCAGTAATCTGCTGATCTCATCAACTCATATTTTAATCCTAATAGAACACAAACAACAGATCAGATGTTGAAACTGAGATATTTTACATTTCAGGGAAAATATTAGCTCACTCTGAATTTGATGGCAGCAGCACATCCCCAAAAATTTGGAACAGGGGCAACAAAAGGCTGGAAAAGTAATTGTCTCAAATAAGAAAAACAACTGGAATGGAATTTGACAGCCAAGTTAGTTGGCAACAGGTCAGTAATATAACTGGGTATAAAAGGAGAATTTCTCTCAGATGGCAAGATGGAAAGAGGTTCACCAATCTGAGACAAACTGGGTCTAAACATTGTGGAACAATTTATAAGAATGTTCCTCAACGTAAAACCGTAAAGATGTACATGTACAGTGTATGATATTTTCAAAAGATTCAGGGAATCAGGAGGAATCTGTGTGTGCATGGGACAAGGCTGAAGGTCAAACTGTATGTTTGCATTAAAAACAGCTGTGATTTTCTACTGTAAATCCCTGCATGGGCTCTGGAAAACTTCCAGAAATCACTGTCTGTTAACACAGATTATCCTGAAATCCACAAACGGTTAAAGTATCATGCAAAGAAGAAGCCATGTGTTTGGGGTTTGAAGGCCTGTAGATGATTTTATACTCTACATCTTTTAATAGGAAGCAGGCAGGACCTGTATTTTCCTCCTGAAGCACTGCAGCATTTTGTTTTAAAAGCTTCTATATAAATAAATATTTCCTTACGTCCCTACTTACTTACTACCTATAATGAGGCACTACCGGTACTTACAGTATAGCACATAGTGTGCCTTTGTGAAATACCACTAAACCGGTGCTGCTTCTCATGATTCAGCATCTCTCAGGATCCTGCAGCAATCAGCTTTCAGCCTCCAGCAGCCAGATCAATAATGGCAAAAATGAACCAGATGCTGCAGGGTTAGGCCCACCAGTGGCGGTTCTTAGCAAGATTACATATGATAACAAGTCATTTGAATTTGTAATTTGGAAATGTGCTATACAAGTAAATAAACTGGCCTTGCCTGATGTGATCATTAACGCTGAAGAAGCAAGAGTTGAGACATGTGAGCACTGTCCTATTGGTTGTTATAATTTTGCTCTGATACCAAACTTTCTTTGCTCATTCCTTGGTTTTAACACAAATGAATTATATTATATTGAATTATGAATTATATTCACGGTGGTGTGTAGAGGATGTGAAGAATTGTCCGATATTTTGAGCAGCTTGTGCAGTATTCTTCTCTGGACAATCAGCTCCAGCGGCTCCAGAGTTATCCCCAGGACAGAACCAGCCTTCTTCATCAGTTTGTTGAGTCTCTTACAGTCTCTGGTTCTGATGCTGCTTCACTCTAGAATTCAAGATGTTGTGCATATTGTTGTAGCTATTCTTTCTGTCTTGAAAAATAGCTACAAATTGGTGAAATGAGGTGTCAGGTGTCATGACCAGACTCGTGCATTCACACAGTTGAGGAAACACATGAACAACTTTGTAGTGTCCACACGGAGGACTAAATTCCTTTACATCATCCAGGTTTGTAGTTAAATCAGTGTCACGCCTGCATGCTTACAACTACCTGCAAGGTTTAAGCGAAGGTCCTCACTGGTCAGACGGGTTGTTGTGACCATGGCGCTTTCTACACATCATCATGAAAAGACATCTTCTTCTGCAGCTATTCTGCTTTGGTTATTAATGCAATTTGAAGAAATAAGCACCACATCAGTGTGTGTGTTCACACACAGCGAATAGACGTGCACTCAGCTGAGTCATGATGATGTCTCCACTACCAGCTCCTTCTGCTTCTTTACTTTCACACATCAGTCAAGTAGAGACAAGATGAAACAGTATTCTCGCAGGTTTGAACGGTGTGTGTATGATTACGTAAGTGCATACAAATCCCACTTTAATGCATGTTGGAGACAGAACTGCAGCCCACTGGGCAACGGTCTGTTCAATGTTGTGGGAAGTGGGTTTTTGGGGTAAGACAGGTGTTCGATGGAACAGCTGGCCTCATGTCTGCTGAGAGAATGACTGAATCATTCTGATATCAAGTTACTAAGTCCCCAGAGCAGCAGAATTCAGCCAGTCCCACAAAATGTTCCCAAACACAGCCCTTTCAGGTCATACACAAAGACATTAGACCCCAGTAATATGTATGAAGACAGTCTGTGTTTGTTTGGCTGCTGGTTACGCCCTGGGCCCGCTTTGGAAAACATTTTGAAATACAATGGCTCTGCTGGGAAAGAAGCACAATGAATAACTTTAAAGACATGTATAGTTCAGGATCTAGGCCACTGATAGCTGATGTTTAGAATGATTATCTGAGATGTAAGAGTCCTAACAGAAAACCTAAACTCAGAGGAGCCCCTCGTGATGCGTCCATGGCTCACTTAAAATTGTTCATAAAGACCAAACAGAGGCAGTATCATGCCATCATAATGTGTACTTTGGAGTCAGATGTTTAATGTATAAACAGCCCACAACAGTCTGTAAGTCTATTACAGTGTTTTCTGTGGCTCGGCGCCTCCATTGCCAGCTCAGATGTGCATAAAGATGGGGTAATTCTCAGGTGATAGATTGGCCATCTTCCAATGGATGGTTTGATCCCAAGACCCACCATGCGCCTATAGGAGTCCTTGGGAAAGACGTTGAATCCAGCCATGATGAGGTTAAAAGGCTCTAAGTGAAGGCCAGGGAAAGCAAAAGAGCTTTCAGTGGTTGAGTAAAAGAGCTTTAGCTAAAAGCTAGCAGAGGAGCTGTAGTAGCAATAACAAAAACTTCTGTAAATTAATGAATTTGATGATTTTTTTCTTTCCTTTACCCGGAAAATGTAATCTTTTTGAGAACAAGGAGCAACCTTAGTTGATTTCCGTCTGAAAAAGAAAAAAGTTATTCTCACTCGGTAAGCTAGCAAGTAGATAAGAAGGCATTAAAGTGTATTTTGCATATAAAGATACCAACTTGTGTTGTATTACGTCATTTGAAAGCCTGATTAGTCCTCCTTCCAACGAGGTACACGTCGGAAGGATCATGCTTCTGTAGAATAAGCAACAAAGCTGAATGTGTCTAAATCAATAGTAGCTCCAACAATCTGTTCTCTTCACATTTCTTTTGGCTGGCAACCGTTTCTTCTTCTCACCTGGTAGCTGCTATGATAGGTTTTACCCCCCCCACACACACACACACACACACCCATGAGTAATGTGTCTTTAAGAGTGCTGTTCGTGTTTGGCTGCTCCCCAATGAGTTGAGTCAGGAAGTCCATATGATGCTAATACAGCCTGACAGTCACCAGCAGACTATGCAGCCACAGCCCCAGCCATCATGGTCAGCATGTTTCTGGGGGAAGTCTGCAGTACCTCTGACCACCCTGTTCAAACAGGATATCATATTTAAAAAAAACATAAGTGTCATAACGAGGCTGCAGGCTAATCTAGTGGTCTCCCTTAACCATTTACTTTCAAGTTTAAATCAGCAGTAAACACAGCGAGACAGTAGCCCGCCCCACTTTGGTTCAGAATAAATCCTCTGTATTCCTCTGGGCTGTCATGAGTCTCAGTTTTGACTTTTATCATGTCTAGAGAACGAGTCTGACATGTAGCTATTTTTACTGAAAAGTCACGACGTCCCATTTCCATCCTGCCAAGCCTTTATTCATTTCATTTTTATTATTATACAATTTCAGTTATTTAAGAACAGTTGGTTGAATTTTCTTGTCCCCATTCGGTCACTCATTCACACAAAAAACTGCCCTATATTATTTACAGATGTGACCATGTTTTGTAATGTTGCAGATCAGAGAGAGAAAATCTGCACATAACACAGCAGGTTCAGTTTATTTAAATCATTTCAGCAAAGATCTGTGGATGAATAAAGAAACACCGGTAAAAATGTGTCAAAGGATGTAGAAAACATGAAACACACTGCTTTGAAAAAAATCAAATCAAATCAAAGGGTGCTCCATACTGACAGGATTGATTGTCTTTCATAATGCTGCTAGCTAGCATTGATGTACGCTTGGAATCCTGTACAGGTGCTCATACAAAGTTAGAACCACAACAAACAGGGATGAACACATCTGCTCTTTATTGGCTCAGGTTATTATTCTCCAGTGCTTTATTGTGCTACAAAGAGTGGTTTTTGTGGAAGAAAAAGCATAAAGGAAGCATGAAGCAATCTGGTTTCCTTAGGATCCGGATGAGGTGGAGCCAGTTACTTGAAAAAAAAAGAAAAAAAAAAAAGCCATATTTCTAAAAGCTTGCGGCCAAAAGGAGGAACTCTGTCAGCCAGTCATGGAGGACGAGTCAGGGAAATATTTTGCATTTCATACGTGGATGTGATTGTACACTTACATAATCCAGCTTCTTGTACCTGAGCTGCTGAAGCTGAATAAAACTGGATGACACTTATATTCGTCTTCAACTTTGTGCCTCATCCTCAGATAAGTTAGTAAACAAAATTAGTTTGTGAGAAATGTCACAGTTCCTGCTGTTGGAACTTTAAGGAAAGAAAAACTGCTTCAAATCCTTTGAAATCAAAAACTAAATGCACAAATTAAAAAAGCAAAGGAGTTGGAAACCAAGAGTTCTTGTTTTGCTGCTTCAAGTCATCAAAACAAATCTCTGCAGTGTGTTAGGCTGCCATCTAGTGGTGCGTTTTTATAATTCAGACAATGAAAGAAATAGAGAATAAAAGGAAATTTCAATGGTCATTTCTGCACAAATGAACAAACAGTGCAACAAATGGACCGTTTACAGCCGTTTCACCCATTGTAAAGTTTCCGTTTTCAGGTCTTCCTGCTTTCTGGTTTTACTGATTCACTTTTGCAGAAGTGAGAAATGTCATGTGGAGTGAGAAACTCATTTTCAACCACCTGAAATTGGAAAAACAGTTTTACAAAAAGTTAAACGAAACAAACAACAACAGAAGCTGGAAGAATACCTGGAGGAGGAAGTTGTAAAGATGTGGGCCGTGAAGGCAACAATGGTGCTTATTGGTCTCACTCTTGGTTTCATTTCTATTCAATAACTAAACCAAGTCCACCTACAGTATAACAGCTAAAACCTTGTAAAATATGACATGATGTAAGAGATCATCACAAAGACATTTATATATCACGTGTATGCGAAACTGCACATAAAACAGGCCCAATAGGTTGATAATTCATATAATAAAGCTCCTTAAACACATTTAAAAGCTCGAGTCAGGCTTAAAACACAAAATGTACATTATATTTTTCTACAGCAAAACCAGTGGGACTTGGAAAGAAACTGATGGAATATATGGCATTTTGATCAATAAAATGATGAAGTGATATTCAAAATATATTAAAGGTTCAAATTAAATAAAATTAAATATATATAGTTAATGCAAATAATAAAATACAAAACATCTCATTAGACTATTTATTTATTTAATAGACTTTTCCTAGAATTTTAGAGTTGATAGACATGACAAATGTTTTTGTAAAAAATTCCATCGGCTTTCCACGAGTGCCGGATATTCTGTCAATAGATGTTTAGTGTTGAATGCTTCGGTGCATCACAGCTAACACTCCATACAAACTTCTAGGCTCTGCCTTGTTACATCTGTTTATAAAACTGTACCTAATTAATTGGATTGTTCTTGTGTACTATTTTTGCACTTTACTACACGCAAGCGGCTAGCTGAGTGTCTTCTTCTGCTGATTGGAGTTTGTTGAACAACTAATGGATACATTACCGCTACCAAGTGGTGGGAAGCTGCATTGCAGCTGTGCTTTACATGCAGTTCTGACCGCCCACCAGCGTAAAAAAGGTTTTTTGCGGCCATCCAGTTGGCGCTCAAGGCCCAAGTATGGGACTGCGGTAGAGGACCCGGGCTAAAGTATAAGGGCAACCATATGTGGAAAAAGTGTTTTCTAAAGCAAGTGTGGTTTTTTTCAATATACATTTTTATACATAGAAAGTCATATTCTGTCTGGTACATCTTGATATACCATGAATAAAAGAAACCTCACAGGAGAAGACCTCTGGGATCCACAGCACATCATGCAACTAATGAAACAGCAGAAATGCAAGATGTGTAAAACTTGCAAAAATGTGTCCTTATTCAAGTTTTTATTTCAATAACTGGTTGATTTTAAACAGGATGCTATTTTAGTTGTGTTGAGGAAGCTTCAGCCTTCATGCAGAAAAATGTTGGATTAGTGGAGAGGACTAAAGTTTTTAGGAAATTAGTGATAAACACGTTTAAACTTCCCTCTCATGGAGTCGGGTGTTTTCAACTCCTCACTTCTGCATGCAAACACATTTTAACTCGGTCTAAGCCCGCCCATCGTCACTCGGACAGCTGAATGTTGACAGGGTGCAACAAAACCTCACTTGCTGTTTTTCTTTCTATTATTCATTCACAGGAATAGTCTGTGTTCACCCCCCCCCCCAATGAAACACCTTCCTTCTATAATCAATGTGAAACACTTAAAGGTCCCATATTATGCAGGGGGGGGAGAGGGGGGAAGGGGAGCCGAGCAGACTCCAACTCCGCGCACCCCTCCCCTCCCTGTTGTGAAGGCTTTGCTGAGTTTAACAACATGGCTTCGGTTAAAAAAAAAAAAAAAACATGGCTTCGGTTCCCATGGTAA
>JAOXYM010000012.1:29306236-29320477 GCA_028567055.1 Leptatherina wallacei | reverse complement strand
GTTTTACTTATTTCTCAGTATTCGCAGGTGCTAAGGTCTTGTAATTTTACAAGTATGTAGCATCTGGGCCATACTTTCATTTGAAATACTCAGATTTTGCTGACCCTCCCGCTTTAAATGAGCTTTGGTCCAATAAGGCGGTTGTGTTTCTGGATCCTGTGTGGCTTCTTCTGTGCATGATAGAGCTTTAACTTGCACTTGGATTTCATGCAGTGCTGCCAGATCACCAGCATCCAGTTTTGACATTTAGCCTTGTCATTTGCACACAGAGATTCCTCTTCATTCTCTTTTGATATCATATCACTGTAGCTGCAGTCTTCATCATTTTACATTAAGTAACATTTTTCAGATATTTTTAGACACAGTTTGTCTCAGATTGGTGAACCTCTGTCCATCTTTATGTTGCAGAGGCTATGCCTCTCTGAAATACTCATTTTTTATGTTAAAGATTTTAATATTTTATATAAACCAACAATACATAGATGACAACAGATAACTGGTAATGAGCAAGACAGTGAAAAACAGAGAAAATGGCATGGAGAAAAGAAAAAAAAAGAAAAAAAAGTGGACGTGTGATCTAATTTGGCGGATGTTTCAGAGAAATTAATTTACACGCATAGTAGATTTTCTATCTAAATATATCCAATACATGTCAGGTATCACCAATAAAGGAAAGGGAGTTTCTCACTTCACTCAAAATTTTCCTGTTTGATTAATAAGTCTACAATGGAGGGCTTCATGGGTTGCTGGTGCCCAGCTCATACTCTCATAGGGGGCAGAGTGTCTGACTTCCATTCTGTTACAATGATCTTTCTCCCCAGCATAAGTGCTGTTTAAAGCCAGTCCACCTGTGCTATGGGGAGAGCTTTAAGTGAAGAGGATCACCCAAAACAAAGAGACTCAGGCAGAATGGAACGACTACTTTTAGGATTAAGTTAATGTTTTCATACACCTCTTACCAAAATGCTAGTACGATTGGGAAAGACAAAAGCATGTGTAGAAATGAACCTACATCTCTTCCACACCTCCAGCTCTCAGTGATGTCCCTCAGTCTCACCATGTGCAACCTGGCAGTGAACAATATATCCTATTAATTATTTCAAACTGTACTAATTGGGTTCTGAATTCGTATGAGGTTTTCTTATAATTCCTCAATATGTTGTTCCACTCTTCTTTAGTAAAAAAGAGATTGAGGTCAGCGTCCCAAGTTGACACTAGGGGAAGACTCTTAGTGTCAGAACTTTTAAGCAGCAGGGAGTATTTGGATGCCTCATGGCCTGTGCCTTAAACCTTAACAGCATTAGAGAGAACCTCAGAGCTCGGTGGGGCTGTTGTGGCGCTGCCAAAAGTTTTGGAAAGAAGATGTCTGAGTCGAAAGTATCACCAGAACAGATTTTTGGGGAGGCCAAACTGCTATTCCCTTTCTACATTTAACTAAGGGTTTAACCAAATTTAAGCAGATAGATTCAAGTTGAGTTGAATTGAGTGAGTTGAAGTGAGTTGAATTTGAGCTTAACAGATATACTTCTCCAGAAATATTGCATATTTGCAAGTATAGGATGAGTTTGAGCCTCATTAGACAGTGTGACTATAACAAATGGAGAGGAGGAAGAGCATCACATAGAGTGATTTCAGTGCTGAGCCATGGAGAAGCACATTCTGGGGAGAGACTCCAGTGAACAAGTGTCTAAGGATGAAGACATTATAATATAACAGCAGATTTGGGATCCCAATCCCACTAGCCTCTACCGTATATAGCTTTAGCCTCAGCTGGGACACTTGCCGTTCCAGAGGAATTCAGCCTCTCAAAATGTTTACAATATTTTAATGGAATTTTGACTGGAAGCGCCTGGAAAATATAATCAGATTTTGGAGTACAGGTCATTTTTATTATGTTGTTTTCCCCCGACAATGACAAGTAAAGAGGAACCCACCTTTCAATGTCTGCTTCAAATTGATTCAGCCGAGGTTCAAAATGAACCTTTACCAAGTCTTCCAATCTAGGTGGGAAATTAACACCATGGGACTGAATATCAAGGTTCTTCAGCCAAATTAACTATATAGCCTGAAATGCATGAAAATATAATTTTAAATAAAGGCAGAAGAGAGATCTCAGGCTCTGAAACAAAAACAAAGATGTCATCTGCATTTAACGTAAGTTTATGACTCACCGACTTGTATTCTTGGGAATTCTGACTCAAGGTGAACAGCAATTGCCAATGGTTCAGGGCAAGAGCAAAGAGACCAAAACTGCATCTTTGAGATGAGTTTCCAGAAGCCCAATCCAGGAAATTAATCTATCCCTAAAACCATATGATTGCTGGCTGAAGAATAGATAACTCCTCTCAAATTTGTCAAATGCCTTTTCAGCATTTAGAGAGATTCAGCCATGTTTATATGAAAATCCTGCGAGAGCAGGAGGCAACGTTTGTGTTGCAATTCGGCCTCTGTCACACACAGCGATGGAGTGTTTGGGGGGGGGGACTCCGTAAAGTTTTGAGGACGGGCTCCAGGGTGGAATTTTCTTGCTGCGCAGGGTGGAGCAGGGACTTGTAAAGCCAAGGTGGAAGCTCTTGACTTTGATGACATCACTGCCCGCTGCCCAAGTCATATAGGACCTGCACACTCTGCAAGCCATGTGAACATAGCAACAACAACAACTATGGCAGATCCCTGTGTTCTTCTTGTGCTGCTACATATTTTCAAGTTATATGGTCTCTTACAACAAAACGTACTCAACATTCAGCATGTATGTCACCAGCGAGGATGCTGTCTTCCAATTTAATATCGTTACAAGTTTTTACTGCCATTTAAAGGCCTGGCATGCGTGCTACATTGTAGTCACTTAATGTGCAATCTTGTCAACAGGATTAATTCCGCCCTTGTATAAATGCAGTTTTGTTCAATCCCGTAAAGTTTGTATCAGGAGCGGAAGCTTCAGTGACTGTGTGATCAATATCAACAATGAGGCTGATCAATTAAACCCAGTTACATCCTGACTGTCAGACTGGGAAAAAAGCAAACAGGATTTGATATTAATTAGTCTAAATGGATCCATCCTTTATTGCAGCTGGACCGGATGTTTTTCTTCTCTGTATAAAACTCCAGTGCAGAAACAATGAAATAACGTGTCAATAAAAACCTGCAGGTCTGTTCTAAGGTCAGATACGTGAAGCTTTACTAATGTAGCCAATTCATTTAATCAGTGATTATTATAAAAACAAAAAATGATGCAAATTTTATATCAAAGAAACTGTGAAACTTTATCAGATAACTCTAATTGTCACAATTTTTATTTTTATTTTTTTAGATATCTGAAAATACAATGATGATCATCAGGGAAATGTAGTTGTCCTCAGTGTTGCAGAAGCTCTAGATTTAGATGTTTGTAAGATGTTTTGCTGCACAGCACCATAACTGTCATCTTCTGTTCTCCTAGAGGAGATGCTGGTATCTCTCCTGGACTTTAGGACCTTTTTAGATGTAAGCCTCCAGTAGTTTTTTATTTGTACTAATTACCATTCCAGTTTTTTTTCCCTGTTTCAACTTTTCAGAGATAAGTTGCTGCCATCAAATTCAAAATGAGCTAATTTTCCACGAAATGGTAAAAAGTCTCAGTTTAAACATCTTATAGGCTATGTTGTTTATGTTCTACTGGGAGTAAAATATTGGCTGAGATTTGTTAATCACTGCATTCTGTTTTAATTTCCTTGTACACTGCTGTGTCCCGATGTTTTTGGAATTGAGGTTGTAAAAGACAGTTGAAACATTTGGAAAGTTGGAAGCACAGCAGGTGAACAGGTGGAAGTTGCTCAGCAGCCTCTCTTTAAGTTATTTGTGGTGTTTCCTGCATTTCAGTGTAAATAATAGTCAGTGTCCAAACTAAAAAAAATCTTTTTATTCCCAAGAAAGTGAAACATCCATCAAAATGGAACTGAATAAATAACTATGTTTTGTTAGTATCCCTTATAATCCGACAGGATTGTTTGTCCATCTTTTGTGATTTAAGTACATTCATGTAATGAGTTAAAACATTTGACATTACAGTACCTCTAAGAAAAAAAACCTGATGAACAAACCAAATCTGACCACAGTATCAGGTAATTATTCCTCCAACAGTAATTCTAATAAGTTCATATATTGTTCTTCCTCTTCTTATTGGCTGCACGCGTCAGTAATGCGATCTCTCTTTCACAATGCGGATCTGTGGGGGGTCTGACAAACGCCCCTCCTCTTCTGGTTACAATGGATGATTGTCATCTCTTTTCTGTGTCATGTGTGATGGATGAAAAGGTAACGAGTGCCACAAATATCGAATAAGATAAAAAGACAAACTGGAAGCTCTGAGCTTGACTCTTTGTTTGTCTGTTGTGTGGCAGCTTTAAAAGAAGCAGCAGCGAGTCACTAAGGAATGTCAAACTGTGGATCTGCTGTGAATCACTGCTTCACACGTTTACATGTTGCTCACTGAAGGCGCCAGAGAGAGGAGGTCTGCCTTCTTAACACCCCTCTCCCTTGTCCCCCCTCCCCTCTTTGCCAAGTGTTTAATTAAAACTTTTCTGGTTGTTGGAAACGCAGCAGGTTGGAGTTAAGCCTGATGCTTGGCTTAGGGACTGGGTTGCAGGGTGCAGTTGGGGGATGGGGATGTGTTGTGTATGTGGGAGTGAGGGGGTGAAGCATTTGTCAAGCCGCCAACCAGATAGGTGCTGGATAAGCCCCCTCCACCCCCGCTCTCTGAGTAACAATCCATTGATCGCAGACCTACTCATCATAATCCTGGACTGGACTCCAAGTTTGGCCGATGTGTAAATTATGAGTAGAAATCTCCATTTTTCCTTTTTTTTTCAACAAATTTATTTTCATTCATTGTGGTTTAGAAGCATTTAATTTAATGAAACCGCTGCAAATTATTACTAATAAAAATGAGTTTTACAAAAGATAAAGTTGAAATACCATCAGTACACCTGCCTGGTGTTGTCAGGAAACATGAGAAACTAAGTCTTTAATCCTAAACAAGACAAGAGAAAGACATTTGCAACAGCAAACCAGATAAGATTCTTTTTGATCAGCAGCCAAAATTGGATTCCTAAAGTTATCAGAATCTTCACTGGCCACAATTTTTTACGGGAAAAATGAGCCACCTAAATGCATTTCTTCATCTTGCTTTAAACTGACTGATCCTTTTTCAAAAAGTGCAAAAAAACAACAACAATATTCTCTCTGTCGAGAGGAACAAACTGAAGACATTAGAAATGACTGACTTTAAACTTTATCTCAGACTCTTTTTCAACAATCTCCCCAAACTTTTCTTTTCTAATAACCAGCCTTGTTCTTCACACTGTTCACCCAGATTGTTTTTGTTGTTCTACAAGTCAAGTGCTCAAATATGTAGCTGCACTTTGTTCAGGCAGCAGCGACCTAATGACATCGTGCACAATAATGTAAACATGCAGCCATTTGATGCACGATGCATCATGGAATATTGTTCATGGGAAAAGTTGTGATTCCAGGACCAATAAGAGAAATAATTTGATTCATTCATCACAAGCTGATCTGATCAGTAGTTTCATTTCCTTCAAAATGAATTTTAACCAGGGCCGGCCACAGCCTTTATGGGGCCCTAAGCAGAATTTAATTTGGGGCCCTCCTAGACCACTTTGCCTTGGGATGGCCTTTGATTTTAACCACAATTTGTCCCATCAACGTTTGTTATATATTTTAACATATTCAACACTGCTGTGCAAACAGAAAGACTAAAACCGGATTTGTAAACTCCAGAAGAAACAACATAATAATTTATAATTCCATTAATTATAATTATTGAAATAATTGAAATAAAGATTTAAATAAAAAAACACTGAATATGCAGAGCTAATAAAGATGAATATAAAGTGGTTCTAAAATAGCTTCCTTTTCTTTAAGTGTTTGACTAAATGTTAAATTATTTTCAATTTATTTAATATAATTTTCATGCCATGTTTCTATCACCAATATCAACATGATGACTTACTGATATTAAGTCTCCGTTTGAAGACATGGATTAAACATGCCTTCACTTTCTTTCACCATTCCTTGATTTTTCCCCCACAGAAGATCAGACAACTAAAAAAGAGGGAAACCATAGAAAAGATATCATGTGTAAAACGTTTTCTTTACAACACTTCTGTGACTTGGAGTCTCTCTCGGTTAAAGTGAACGTCAGCGACTGAATACTTTGATGAATGAGTCCAATCCTTGATTCCATCCCGGGTTTTCCATCCCTCGCTCTCTGCTGGGGTGATTACCCTGCTTTACTCCATCCCTGCTCGGTCCCTTGAGAGCCTCATACACACACATACAAACACCAGAACACACTCCCAAACAGACTGAGAATCTCAGTGGTCCGGCATGGAGGTGCTGGTGCTCCCTCTCAGCGGCTAACTTGGAGCTGCGTGCATGGAAGGCTGCAACGTGCTGGATGGAGACCCCACAGACTGACAGCATCCCATCACACTGACTGGAGACATCAGCAGCCTGTTGAACATGGAGTTTGGAAGAGTTTGGTCCAGATATCAGAGGACGGTGCTTATCACCATGATGATGTTCAAATTGGGTAAGTTATGAGCCACAGCAGCTCCACTGCTGCATGTACGTTATGCCTGAGTTGAGAGCAGGGATGTCTGAACATTCAGTTTTAATTCACAGTTTCAGTTTTAATAACAGCTGTAAACTTTACTGTGTGAAGTGCACATGTCCAACCCTGCTTGTTAGTGTTTGTGTGCACATACACAAGCATGTGTTGATAAGTGTGCTTGGACCATGAGGCTGGAAGAGTAAAATATAGTCTGGCAGCTTCAAAATAAAGATCAAATCATCACTTTATTTAGTACCAAGGAACAAAACATTATCGAAGTTTCTGCTTCCCTTAAAACTTTCTTGTGTTAAATCTGCCGCATGTGCCCCCTCCTGTCGCGGGGTGTGTCTGGGTGTGTATGGGTGGGGGTGGTAAGTCAACCCCAGCAACCTTATGAAGCCCTGTTGACCCATTTTTCCCGCGACCTTCATTTGTGTGAGGCGTCTGAAGCTCGTTTAAGTGGTGACACACCAGCCACAGGGATTGGCTGGGGGTGGCATTGTTAAAGATCACCATAGTAACGAGCTGAGCGTCCGGCTGCACAGTTTTTTTGTCTCCTTTTGAATGGAGGGGTCGATGGGTATTAAGGAGCATGGAAAGAGGTCTGACGCTCTGCTCTAACGATTTAAAGAAAAAGACAGCAGAGAACGCACACGGCAGGGCTGAGGATGTGGGATGAAGAGAAGCCTCATGAAAAAGAAGAAAGTAGAGAAAATAACGTTTTAAAAGCAACTTGAAAAGCTAAGCACATGCAGGATTCTAGTCAGGCCTCGTAAACAACAACAGCTTTAAAAAGGAGGAAAAAATCTACCTTCCCTGTAGGCCTCTTACTGTAAGCGCCGTCATCTGCAGATGACACACTGAAGAGACAAGTGCAGTTGGCAGGCCGGCGTTTGCCTGTCACAGTGAAACTGTGACTAATTTCTGTTAAATTTGCTCTGCTGGGAACTGAAAACTGATGATCCAAACTTTACAAAATTTGGAAAATTTCTTCTTATTGAAGAAACTCAGATGCGCTGAGACTAACCTAACTAATAATTTACTGATTTGCTTGATACTTTCATCAGTATGAGTTCAGTCTAACTGTAAGTTTTAAAAAGTCTGCAGAGTAAACACGGCACATATTTTGCCTCCAAACTAGACACAAAGCTCTGTGATACATCCCACAGGAGACAAAAGTCTGTGTTGTACATTCAGTGTGTAACAGCGACTGAGTCACGGAGGATTTGTGCATTTTTTTGTATAAAGCCAAGCAGCCACCTGCTGCGGAGCCTCTGGAGCACAAAGCTGAACCCCGGCGGAGCAGCCAGTGTCTTGCAGTGATTCAATAAAATTCCTCTGAACTCAGCTTGCGTGTTAGCCAGGGGCTTCCCTTTCTCTGATTCACAGCGTTGCTGCTTCCACTGCTCTGCAGTGGGACTCTGTTGACTTCATGTTGCTGTTGCTGTGACTCGGGGTAACCCCCCCCACCCCCCCCATCCTCTGCCTTTCACACCTGCTGAAACTAGATCTGATTCTTCGGCTGTGTTGTTCCAAACAAATTCGCTATGCCAAGGCGGGTTTTATGGATATAAAGGAAATGAAACTTTGTGGATATAAGGCTCCTCTTGATACTTAAGTATCGTTCTTTATTTTTTATTTGCTTATTGCTGAATTACTTTTTTGAACTGGACCCGAGAGGAGGAACAAAAGAAGGGGGGAGAGTGAGGAGAAGAGAAAAGTGAACGAAGACACAAAAGATAGAAAACAACAGCAACAAGTGAACACCTGAAACAGCTAAACCAGACATCCAGCTGCTACACCTAGAAAGAAACAACAGAAACAAAGAAAGAAAACAAACCAGAGAATCATCAGGAGCATCTACAGGATTGAAAATGTAGAAAAACATGAACAACAACACCAGCAACAAGAAAGCATAACTGTAGCAATCGGTAATTAACACGTTGGTACCAGATGTCCCGAAGGCAGTACGTGACAAATAGATTAGTATTTTACTCAATCTACCCTCCAAGTTCCCACACATGTCATACACCGTTGGAAAGCTCAGATTCTTAAGATGTGAATGATGTTTACCATTCCAGGCTACAACCATAGCTGTAGATTCAATAAACACTTATTTCAGACTAGTCTCAAATCCAATTTACACTTGAAGACAAATTGTACTCCAGTAGCAGATGATATGTCAACAAAAATAATCCTGTTACATCAGCTGGGGTCCAGTAAAAGTCCAGCAAAATAGTCTTTTATCGATTAAAAAAAACATTTTAGGGAAAAAAAATGTAGGGTTTTATAGGCTTAAACCTGCAGGATAGCAGTGACTGCATAAGCACGTGTGTTAGTGAATGAGAATGTGTATATGTGTGTAAGTAAGTGTAAGATATAAGGAATGAGTTGTGTTTAATGATGAATGTGGTCATGCAACCATGTCCCTTTCAAGGATCAGAAACAGAGAAAACAAATGGTTAAAAAAAACAAGAAATCTTTTTGTGGGCTGTGTTCTTAAGGGGTTATATTAGAATTTTTTTTACTTTAAATTTAGTTTACAAAAGTTTAGACACATTTAAATAGTGATTTAACAAATCAATAGTGTCTAGCTTCCATGCCTCGTATGGCTCTGAGCCTTAAAATCCGCTGTATTGGTAATTAGCAGATATCAAAATTTGGTTCTGGAAAATCCATTAAAAACAGGAGTTAAGTATTTTTTGGACAATCAGCTGAGGATTTGTACAAATTTGACCTTAAATAAGTTTGCATTTGTTTGGCAAGGGTGGGGCCAAAGAGGGTCTGATTTGTCCCCCAAGTGCCCAAGGATATTACATTGTAACAAATTATTTAGTATAAACTAAATACTCAGTGAAACCTTAGATGTTCAAGTGCAAGTGAATGCAGCATGTAATATACTTCTATATATTGTTCTACATCAACACCATGCATTCATACAAGCATGTAAGTGTCCATGCAGCAATGATTAAAACCTAATAATGCAGATTCATCCTCTTTGAGGAACAAGTGTATCATTAGCTGTTTGCTTCAACACATTTTGCTTTATTTTTTCTTTTACATTAGATGATATTAATAATTAGTTATATTAAATGTGTCATTCACATATGCCACCCTTTTCCTGGCCTGTGCTCCTGCCTAGCCCCAGTCAAATATTTTCTGTCTCCTGTCATTTGGGCAGTGTGAAAATGGAATTTAAAGTATTTTATGGACAATTAACAAATATTATTTCCTTCTTTTCCTCCACATCTATAGAAAGCTAAGTTGTCTAAAGGGTATTGAGGTATAATTTCCTTTCTGTTGTCTAGAGAGAAAGTTCCTAAATGCAGATGTTTCCAAGGAAACAGCAACAGATTACAGGAAATTATGATCCTGGTTAGGCGAGTTGGGCAATCCTAAAACTACTACTATGCAAATGACATTACTAAAACCCTGCTACTGCAAACAAACGTAAGTATGTTGTCTGAATATACAATGAAATTTACTTTTTTACCAAAATGATACATTTTGTTACAGTTCTATTATCAGAAGCAAAACCCTGAACAACAGAGAAACCGGTCAAAGATTCCCTCAACAAAAGTTGATTTGTTCACTTAAAGACCCACTCCTTCATTTTTCCACCTTAAAACTCTGCATTCAGGACTTGCTTGATGGCACAGTGACATCTGTTATGTGCATTTCTGGTGGAAAAACCGCACTGGGCAACTTTTCCATCTCCGGGATTCAAGCGTGATGTTGCAGCTGAGTTTCGCTTTGAGCATGTATCACACACTAGCAAGCGGATGTAAACGAAGGGGTCATTTCGAACACGCACCGTGGCAGATTCAGTAAAAAAGCGTTAGAAGACAAGAGGGAACAAAAGAGACAAGAGTCAAGAATGTTTTTTAGTGTCTGGAGAGAGATCACAGTGCAGGTAGGATGCAAGATGCATGCCATATTACCTGTAGGGGGCGCATCACTGAGAAATGGCATACATTAAGAAGTGTGACTTTAAAGGGAATCTGAAGATTTCAGTCAGCTTGAAGCTCCATAAGTGATCGTGCATTGTGCTGCTTTATGTTGAGCTGAGGTAAGATGAATTACCAGCTGATGGAATGAAATAATGCTGGAAATACAGCCCTGATTCCAAAAACAGTTGGAAGGCTGCTAAAAACAGCCATGATTTGCTAATCTCATAAACTCATATTTAATACTGGAGAAGAGAAAACAACATATCAGATGTTGAAACTGAGGTTTTCAAAAATAATTTCATACTCTGATTAATCTGCCCACAGAACTTTGCTTCAGATCATTTTAAATGAGCTTGGGTCCAGAGAAGACGTTTCTGGGTGATGTTCACGTCTGGCTTCTTCTTTGCATGATAGAGCTTTGACCTGCATTTGTGGATTTCAGGATGATCTGTGTTCACAGTGATTTCTGGAAGTGTTTCTGAGCCCATGCAGTTACTTCCAGTAGAGAATCGTGTCTGTTTTGATGCTGCTTGAAGGCCCAAAGACCATGAGAATCAAGATCTTCTGCCTTGTCCCATGTACACAAAGATGTTTCCTTATTCTCTGAATCTTTTGAAGATAATTGAAGATTAAATACACTGTAGATCATGAGATCTTTAATGCCTTCACATTTATGTTGAGGAGCATTTTTCTGAAATTGTGCCAAAATTTTTAGATGCAGTTTGTGTCAGATTGATGAAAATTTGAGAGACTCTGCCTCTCTCAAATGCTCCTTTAATACTCAGCTGTGTTCCTGACTTCCTTCTTACCTAATTTGTTATTTATTTGTTATTGCTTTTTAGATTTGTACCCATTACTTTTCCAGCCCCTCGTTGCCCCTGTTCCATCTTTACAGATGTGTTGCTGCCATCAAATCCAAAATGAGCTAATGTTTTCCATGAAATGATGAAATGTCTCAGTTTCAACAACTGATGTGTTGTTTATGTTGTATTAGGAATATAATATGGATTGATGACACAGCATCCCAACTTTTTTAGGAACTAGGGTTGTAACTGAATGCACCTGTGTCCTTTTTGTCAAATATCATACCTTCTTCAGTTAAATCATGTACCTATTAAAAGAACTGACTGTAAAATCTACTTGTTAAATGACCATCAAACTTTTAACAGGAGAGATAAAGCAAAAGCTTAACATGTGGATAAACTCAGCAGGGGACTGATAACAAAGGCCCCTCGTCCTGGGGTGTCTGGTGAGCGTCCTGAGATATTCTACCTGCTAACGGTCAGCAGCTCTGCTCAGTGTTACAGCTGGTACCAGTCAGTGCCAGGATCAACCCTGTCTGGCCATAACCATGATCTATGAAGTGCTTTGTGAAGGGGGTGGATGGGTGGGTGTCTGTGGGAGGAGCTGTTATCAGCTCCCTGGAATGTGTGAGGGGTTGATTGGGTTTGGATGAAGGGGTGAAGAGTGAGGAAATCCTTGCTGCCTGTAAGGCCACTTCGACAGGATTCATGAGATTACAGCTGCAGAGCAGGATAACACCATGCAGCTTCACGGGGCTCCTGCAGAGGATCATCTGGGCTTTCTTTGACGCGAAGGGGAAAAGAAAACAATGATACAAAAGAAATAAAGTGTATAAGATCTTAGAGGGAGGTGGAAGGGATACTGGATAAAAAGATGACGCAAGACTAAAGGAATGACTGGAAAAGACATCACAGCTTAGGAAGAGATAAGGAGGAAGAAAGGAACAAAACACACCATCTTTAAAACCTCATAATATCACAATCTGCGAACAGTTAGTCATGCATAATGCGAACACTTATCAGAGACTAAAAGTTACATGAAACATTTCTTCTTATTACAAACGATAGTTCTAATATCAGTTTAACTACTATGTTTGTACTTAAATGACACAAGAAGAAGCACAAACAACACACCACATCTGAGAATTTATCAGGTATGGAAAGCCGGGAGGAGATGGGAGGAGAAGTGAGAGGAAGGTGGAAGTGATGGTGGGCGTGTGTGAAAGGAAGTGGAGGTGTAAAAGTGGTTACAGAAGGAAATGTGGGTGTTATATGGAAGAAATAAACACATTGTTAGCAGGAGAGATCACTGTCTGCCATTTAATTGGAAGGTTTTTTATTCAACCCCACCCTGCAGTAACTGGGACAAGACCTTTCTGCATGTGGTAAAAATCAACCCCCTTGTTAGGAGACAGAGGAAGGTGTCAGAGTCGCTCTGCTCGATAAACAAGTGTTTTATCTCTCTTAAGGTCAAGAAAGGGCCATTTCAAAGCTGGGAAAGATAAAGTAAAATAGTCTTACTTTGTGTTGAGATAGCTGAGTTTTTAAGCTCTAAATTTACTCTTGCTGCTTTGACCTTTCCCAGTTTGATCAATAGATTATGTTGGTTAATACATCACACCTCTCTATGCAGCTCGTTTTCTTGTCTGTCTTGATGACAGCGTCTTGTCTGGACTGCGGTTCCAACTTCTTGTTGCAGCAAATATAATTTCCTTACAGTGAAATTACACAGAAATCTTTACTTGAGATGTTTGGCTGGTCTGGTTGTCCTCCTTTTTTTTTTTTTTTTTTGGACTGGGCCCCTAAATTATGATCCTCCAATTACTTTTAAAGCAGTTTGTAAAACTGCCAAAGAAGTCAGCGTTTGTGGAAGAAATGTTCATGAACCAAACTCTCAGCTGCCAACACAGGCATGTAATGAGTTTACATTTTACACCATCTGCTGTGACCTTAAGTCCAGAGAAAAGAGGTGCTTGTAATTCTTTATCGCCAGATTGGTTTCTTAAGCACCCCCAAAGGCCGTGAGCAGTACATGACCTAATACACGCAAAGCTGAAGAGGGAAGGATGCTGCAGTTGTTCAGAGGTGAGACTTTGGTAAAAAGAAATATTGTGTGTTTTAATCCGGAGGACATACTGTTGGATATGAATAAGATCATTTGAATAGTTATTTTTCTCTGTTTTATGGTGGCTCTTCATGGTTCTATAGAACTTTTGCAGATCTTCTCAGTGATGCGCCCCCTATCAACGCCAAACTGTGCATCCTACTTGCATCCTACTTGCACTGTGAGCTCTTTCTAGCCAGTAAAAAACAGTCTTATCTTAGCTCTTGTCTTATTTCTTGCTCTATCCGTCCCTCTCTTTCTTTGTCTCTCTTCCTCTGATAATGTCTTCTTCCATTGCTTAATCAGCCATGGTGCACGTTCAAAATGGCTGGTGTATTTATATCCGCTTGCTAGCATGTGACATGGCGTGTAAAGATGCAACATCACGCGGCGTCCCAGAAGAAAAAGTTGTGAAGTTCAGTTTCTCAGCCTCGGGATGCTGCCGGGCAGCGAGGGCTCCAGAAATGTACATGAAAACTTCACTGTTCCTCAAAAGAATGCAGAACACAGAGATTTAAGGTTGAAAAGTTACAAGTGCATCTTTAATGCTGATTATCATCTTTAAACACAAATTAATGCAACCAAATCCATTTTCCTCAATAGTTTTGCTTTAAACAGCAAATTTAAAACATCATGTTGAATGATGCATCTATCCAACATTAAATGGTGATTCATATTTGTTTAATGCCTCAATTCCATCCATCCATCCATTTTCTGTACTGCTTAATCCACGCAGGGTCGCGGGTGGGCTGGAGCCTATCCCAGCAAGTA